>JAVSBS010014592.1:0-11287 GCA_033124195.1 Coracias cyanogaster | reverse complement strand
TGCTTTCCTGAAGTTTAGAGTGTTTATTTTGCTTTTTATCTGTCCTTTACCCCTAAGGACAGTGAACTGAACCAGTGTGTGGTCACTGCAGCCCAGGCTACCTCCAATCTTGATGTCTACAAGGAGTTCACTTGCATTGGTCACGATTAGATCCAGTATCGTATTCCCTCAGGTAGGGCTGTCCATTACATGTTTTAGAAAGTTCTTCATGTAAGCAGTTCTGTCTCCATGGAACTTGTTATAAAAAGGTGAACAGAATTTGATAATCTCAATTTTAAGTGCTGTAATTGCCATGCTTTTGGTATAGATATTGTGTAGTTATCCAAATAAAACTATCAATCTGCCTGAAACGAAGAAAATAATCTCAAAGGCTGAAAATTATCTTACCTGCATAAAGCTATCGTTTACAAGATGTCTCTCAAATACTCTCTTGTCACTCTAGCTTGCAAACTGGCTGGCTGGTATGTATGACAAACAATTATATTATTCAAATGCTAAATGCTTTGTTTTACCTAAAACTACCACAGGTCATTTTTCAACTGTATGATTTATTTCTTTGTCTCTGGCTCTTTTTCTCTCATAGAGGAAGGCTTGATAGAATTTAAGGTGTGAATAAATATGAATTAAAGAAATAAAACAGAAGGTATGTAAACAAAATGCAAACCCACAAATTTTTTTTTTGTTTGTATGGCAATAACTATACTTAAAAACAGAAGGTTTTATTCTCTGTGAGAGTTATGCCTTTCAGTAAGACAAGTATAGTTGATTAATATGAATGCAAGAATCTCTATTGGAAGGAGAGGAAATGACAAATCACTGAAATAACTGGATTTTAAGATTGAGTACTTTATACTGTACCCATGAATATGTTCTTTAGAAGGTAATGTTGGATATCTGAAGACTCCAAGTATGTAATAATGCAAGTATAATTTAGGACAGGTCTAATAAAAGCTTTATTAACTATGATCATAGTTAGAAAACATTGTTCTTTCTTGTGTGATTGCAGAGATTCAACCTGTACACTGTTTCAGAAAAAATAAAGAAAAAAAAAGAAAAAAAAGAAAGAGGTGAGGAGAAGCAATACTTCCAATGTTAACAAAACCAGGTATCCAGGTATCCGTTCCTGGGAAGGATGGACTCCCTGAGTAGCTTGCCAGCTACCACAAAACTAAGAAAGAATGAAACAATAAATAATGTGCCAATATGGACAGATTACTCTCGGTGGAGCCTATAGTGTGGCACAATCTGTATTATATTAACTGAGAAGAGAGGAGTGGGAAACCATCACACACAGACAGTTAGCTTCTATTTGAAAGGAATGATATTTTAGTTCAGATAAACTTAGACAGACATCTTAAATCTTCAATATTAATGATTGTGAACACAGCAAGTACCTCTTTTCACTAGCAACATAATAGAATTGGACTTGATTAATATTCCAGAAGTTCTCAGGGATTGGAACATTGATAATAATCATGAAAGCAACAGTGAAACTTCAAAGAGAAATTTTAAAATTATTAAATATTAGTAAAGTTTTTAGTCTCCAACTTTCATTAACATTAATAAAGATATTAAAGTATAATTGACATCCATTAAAAATTTGTTTGAAAATGTAGATTTATTTTTTCTTATCATATTTGCACTCACCAGAAGTCATTTCTTTCTAATAAAAATACTCTATACAAAGTTGGTATATATAAAGGACTGCTGGCAATTCCTTTTGATACTCCTTTATCTCCAGAACTGTGATGCTCAAAATCATATGATGTTGACACTAATGTCAGTTGTCTGCTGGAAGAACTGTGACCTTACAACAACAAAAGACAACAACAAAGAGATTTTCAAATGCACAGATGAAATGAAAAGTAACAAAGGGGGAATTGCTTGTAATAAGGACAAGAAAGGAAACCAACTTTGATAAAGCATACAGTCTATGTGAACTAATAGCACTAGTAGGTGACTCTACTTTCCCCCGCCCACTTATATATTTCTATTTCTATGGTCCCTACAAGATCATTTCCAGTTTTTTGGGGTAGTGCTGTTTTAATGTGTTAAGCAGAAAACAAAGCTGGTAAATTTAGTCTTTGCACTACATTTACAAAGACATAGTGTAAAATCCGGAAAAAGTAGCATCCTTCCCTTCATTTTGCCGTAAGTTCAAATTACTTTTCAGTGTCATAATTAGCCTTACGCTCCATTAAACAAAACAAAAAATGAGCATCTTATCAAGACAAAATAGTAAAAAAGTATATTTCACATGCATGATAGCTGCAGACACTGACACCAGATACAAGGAGTTAAATGAAAGACCCTAGTCTTCTGAATCTAATGAGTAACATCAGTGTCATCTTCTTGGCTTCCAGGGGAAGGACACCATGTAGGTAGGCATCACTGTTGTTTTGAGCTGCATTTTCACGCTTCCAGGGCATGGATCACTGGTTCTAAGGCCACCTTATTTCTGAAAGTGAACTCTTCCAGAATACACATGGAGAAACAGGCAGCCTGTGTTGATGCATGAATAAGGGTCCATGTGGTTATCCTAGTAAACTAAATGGGGCCTGATAGTGGTTTGAACACTGAGATTCAGTCATCCATGATGGTTAATAAGCCATCATGGTTTATTAATAAATCATCCTAGTCATTGGTATGCTATTGAATAGCATCGACAAGCTTACTTTCAGACAGTACACTCAACCTCTCCACTTTATGAAGTATTATGGATCAGTCTCTTTTTCTGTCAGACAAAATGGATGAGGCAACCTGTTCTGGTAAAAAGAGTACATTTTTGTTCTTTTGCTATGTCACTTGTCCAGAGAACAGATCTAAGCCATGTGGATCCATACATTTCTACTAAAAATCAGATTTCATGCCCTAAAAGCAGTCCTTCTTTTTGAAGAGGCAGAGATATCAGGTGCTTCCCTGAAACCTATAAAGTGAGTCAATATCAGGCAGATAGTGGCTGACATATGTTCAACAAATTATTAACTGTAAGTAAATTTTCAGAAATCTTCTCAAGGTCACAGTGTACTAACAAAGAGGAAGAAGAGTGCAGGTAATTTATTTTATCTCTCCACACCTACTGGATGGACCTCTGGCATATCTATGAAGCTTAATAAGAAAATATCACCAAACTGATCTGAATTTTTTCCTTGTCTTTTTCATCTAGAGAATGAGACTTAGTTATATGATCTGTATGATTGAGAATTTAGAAGCGAACATATGTTCTACTTTTGATAGTGTGTGCTTTAAAATTCATGCTCTTACTCTACTGTCATTTATTAGTCCTTTTTAACTGACTAATTAAAACCCACAACAACTGGAATACTCAGCATACTAACATGGTGATGCTTCTCTTTCTGTAGACTAAAAACAAGAAAACAGTGAACCAGAAAAAAAAAAGCCAATCCCTTGATTCCCATTTTTCAGTCAGAAGACTAGGTAATTCAGAGAGGAAAGAAGACTTTTTCAAAAGTTTTGTGTCATTTTGACAACGCATGTACCACAAATGGTTTATGATAATAATACAAATATTATTTAGTTAACCTGTATGAGAGTCATTGAACTAAGAATATGTTCAAACTAATTGATAAAGTTGGAGTTATTTCCTATTGCTTTTTGAATTAAAGCAAAATCCCAATGAGTTGCAATAAAGAGTACAACTCCTAAACATACAATCAAAAATGGCCAAAAAACCTTAAGAATTGCTAGATTAAAAATTGAATCTGAGATGTGGCTTGGGGAGTCAGAAATAAGGACTTCTAGGAAGTAGGAGACCTATGTATGCTAATTTACACAGTCTTTATCTAGTATATAATTTAATTTACATGTTTCTTGGATAATAAATATTTCCATAGGGCAAAGATAACATAAGATTCACAACTTCAAAGGAAGCATTTGTCCTGCAGATAAATTTGTTACTATAGGTGAAAGGAAATGAAAATGGAAATGAAAGCAAAAGAATGAAGAGTTGATAAAGTACAAAATAATCTACCATATCTGAAATTACCAAACCTTGATTCATACAAAATAATAGAAATACAGTCCGTGTTGTCTTGACAATCCTACATATTGTACAGAAAGATTCTAACTAGTTTCCAATCTCTGTCTATTGAAATTTACTTTGTTATTCATATTAACATACCACAATTTCCAAAAGGTCTGTGATATAAAAAAATATATTTTGGAAACCACAATGTACTTTTTTTTTCAGGGAGTCAGTAAACTCACAAACTGTGACACACAAAATCAATTTTAGACATGCCTGTTTTATATATGTTGTTCTTCATCATTACCTTAAATTTTTCATATAAGTGTCATAATTGTTTTATTTTTTGAAACAAAGCATTCATGAATTAATATATTTTAAAAATAATTTGTGGTCTGTGAATTCTCTGTGACAGACTGTTTATTCTCACAGGGAGTCACAGTATACTGTGTATTATGGACCATAACTTGAGAACAAATCTTTACTATTATAAATATGGGCTTCAAACTTTTGCTTAATAAAGTGGAGGATTTTGTTAATACTTACTCTTTTCTGATGTAATATCCTCTTGTCTCAGCTTCGTTCCAGGTCTTGATGTGGGGCTGAACTACAGCTGAACAAGAAGCTAGACAGAGGGATTATTTGTGAGTTCATAAAATTTTTTAATCTTCTGTTTTGGATCATTCTGATTCTGTTTAAACTTGAAGCTTCCCTGAGAGTGCTCAATTGCCATGGTTCTAATAAGTTTTCTGCAATTAATGGACCCAAAATACCTGTTCACCTTTTTATGAAAATACCTCATCCATTCTTACTAAACTAAGACTCACAAACTCGATGAAACCTAATAATATCTCCATGCCTGTAGGATTCTCTTGATCCTAATTAAACCAGTTTTATGACAATACTGTGTTGGCAACAAGTTAATGTAAGATTATTTAAGAATCTAGACTAAATGGCTTAAACAAAATGTCTGAAAAATACTGCTCTGTAGATACATACATATTGTGGGTTTTCCACACTATATATGTATTTTTGAATGACACTTCTAGGAAATTTTATGCATATATTTTACTTGCTTTTGTTTTTCTTATTCCCTAGGAAAAGACTGAAAGTAAATTTCAGAGGAATTAGCCTATTTTGTTTTTTGTACAGTAGCCAAAACAACAACAAAGAGAGAAAAAAGTACAAATAATAATAAAATTTTTACAAATCTATTGTAAGTACCCACATAGACACTTTAAGATACAATAATGAGCTGGAAGGAGTTTTAGTATAACAAATTGAAGAGATTAATGGAAACAATTATGTATGTTTCAGAGGTATTCATTAGGAGAAATGAGCATACATTCATGCTAACGCTGGTGTTAACTTTGTAAATTCCCAAACACATTCTTAAAAGACTACTGGTTCTATCAACCATGCAATAGTCTACAGACTTTTTGAATATGTTATTATTATGTTTTAATTTTTTTTCAAAAGTTTTCATTGGATTGAATTGGAAAACAAAAGTTCCTTTTCAGAGTAAGAGTTTTTGTCTAACAGAATACAAAAACCTGTCTGGGACTTAGAGACTTTCACTGAAACAAGCTTTCGAGTATTGCTTCTGATGGAATTTTTTTTTTTTTTTGTGGCACATGGGAAGATTAAAACTGAATACAACAAACAAACACAGGAGGATAAATAAACTTAATCAATAAACATAGCAACTTGTTAAATAATAAACAAAAGTGAACACATTATGTAAAAATAAGTTTAATACAAGAAAAAAAAACAGTCATTTTTAAACACTTATTTTAGAACCAGTGACTAAAACATTTACATTTCTATGTGGTGATTTATTTAAGAGAAAAAGAATTGCTAAGGTAATATACGAGATTTGCAAAAAAGAGGATAGATGTTAAGAAGCAACAGGGGCAAACATTAATGTCATAAAGCATGCCACAGAGGGAGGTGCATAACTCAAAGCAGAATACTTCTGAATGAAGTATGCTTCTCTCAAGTATCTGAAATTTGGAATGCAGTTTTATGTACTGTAATCCACCAACAGACTGTATCAAAAGCTGTAGCCATGTCTTCTATTTATGGCCATGTATTTCTTTGTCTTTTGCACTGGATCTTGAAAGTGTAGAGGGTAAGGATTAAAAATAAATCACTTTGCTTTGTAGAGTGTTTTATTTCATTCCCTTCTGTTAATTTTTGGCTCATCTGATTTATTCTACAGTGTCAAAATAGCCACCTCTGATGTGAGGAAGACAGCAGGAACAGGGATAAAGGAGAGTGAGAAGGGCCACTAGTCTCTGTTGCAGTTCACAGTCAGAGCAATATAATACTCCTTAAACAATTTGTAGACCTGTTAATGTGTTTCTTTCAGAATAAATAACATTGCAGCACTCAAATAGAGACTAGCAAGAGAAGACATGCAACAGGAGTGCTTCTGTGCTTGGAACTCAACTGTGCTGAGTCTATACAGGTCAAATGATTGAACATTTGGCTCCCTTTAGAACCAGGGGAGCATTTGCCTTCTAGTTGGACTTGATATGAAACCTCCTGGTAGCCATATCAGGGTTGTAAAATAAATATATCTAGGACTGTGTATGCAAGTGGAACAATCACAGGGGGCTACAACAGAAGTGAGTATGAGGAAAAACTAAAGTACAAGCCATTAACTTGAAACTTAACAGATCTGGACTTGTCTACAGATTTATTTATGTGATCATTCCACACTAGCCAGTTATCAGTGAAGGAAAATTCAATCCAAAATATTAATCTAGGCTGTTTAACTCAAGAAACCACGTTCTTACTACATGGGAGAAAAAAAAATAGTTTATTGCCTTGTGGATCAAAATGAGAATTAAAAAATAAACAAACAAAAATACCCTTCACATAAAATTTACGGGCTAATGAGTGTCAAGGTTTAGGGTCAGGCCATCCACTAGACCTATAACAGATGCTCTTTATTAACCCCTCTCCTCTCCCAAAGGGGAAGAGAAAAGCGATAAGGGAGAGAAACTTATGGACTAGAAAAGAAAACTAAAACAGCTTTAATGGTAATAGCAATAATAATGTAATGGAATACATACAAAACCAGTATGAAACTCAAGACGCTCATGGCAATTACATCACTGTCACTACTGATGCTGTGGAGCAGGCACTGGGGAAATCTCAGACTGGACTCAGAAGCAGATGGGAACTAGATCCAGGAGCTGGACTCTGGAACTGGATTCAGGAGCACATGGGTCAGGATTGAAGGCAGAATGGACAGAGTCCTCCTTGGATGCTGGCCATCAAAGAAGAGAGCTTGACCTTCAATGATGCCTCAGCTTTATACTGTATCTGACACATATGGAATGGAATACCTCATTGGTCAATTTAGGGTCACCTGTCCTTCCTGCTCCTCCCCTTGTGAAGCCTTTTACTTTCTTCACCCTGAGTTAGCCTGGTACACCAGAGTTAGCAGTGACCTTGGTTTCCACAGGAGCAAATATAAACAAGAACCTTTCTGCATACCAGTCCTTGGTAGTAACTATAAATATTAATCTTTATTCCTTCTAGAAGGAGACGCTGTCTGCAAAGATATGCCATTAACCTCAAAAAGGGCAGTTAGTTAGAAGAGACTTGGATGAAAAGTGAAATCACTAAACAGAATTAGTTCTGTTCTAACTCAGACCAGGACAATGGGTTGCCAGGAAACATTTCAGAGAAAGTAGAAAGTACAAGAATTTAGCAAGAATGTCATAAATTTTTATGCTGAGCTCAGGTTCCAGATTCCAAATGTCTAACTGTCTGCACATAAGTATTTAAGCTACTATCACAGAAATAGAGCTTAGTTGAATTGACAACATTTTCTAATTTGCCTTAGTTTCTAGTGCGTTTTGAGATAGTACACTACCTTTCCTGAGCTTCAGCTGTCAACCTGTCATGGCAGAGGTCAGCTGCAGATCCAGCCTCATGCAGATATCTCAAATTCCCTAAGGAGTTTCCAATGACATTTGATACTGATGTTTGCCTATGAGAATCTACCCTCTAGTTAAGAGTATTGGAATGTGAGATCTCACTTTAAGGTAGATATCAACAGCTGGTCAGATGAATAGCTTTCTAAATCATTGAGCTGGCAGCACTAGCAAATTGAACCCTGTGACTAAACTTAAAAGCCTTCGGTCTCAAGCTGATTCCAATCCACAACATTTAGATACTTAAGTGAGTGCAGATGAATCCTGTTCTAAGTCTAATGAGGGAAAAGGGAATGGTATAAAGTTTTCTCTATTCTAGCAATTGCAATGATACTGTTTCTACTATTTGTTGCAAAGCTGCAGAAAGTTAGACCAAGTACTTTGAAATATTTTTATTTTATCTCAAATTAGCATTTTCAATACATGTGTTATCAAAGTATGTCAGTGAATTACTGGGCTTCAGAAGGGAGAGATCACCAGACAGAAGTTTGGCAATTGGCGGAAGAAGGCTTTGCACTTCAGTTTAGACATCATGCAAAAAAGAGGTAGCATGAATGTCATTATTTTGTTCAAGCAACACTGAGGCTTAGTAAGGTTAATCAGAGAGTCACAGAAAAACAGGGTTTTTTTTTTCCAGTGTTCATGGATATCACCCACCAAACTTCCTTGGAATCTAAAGCTCAAGAGAATACACAACCTATTCCAGTAGTGTCCATATAAAAGATTCAACCATTTGGAAATAAGCAAATAATTCAGAGACTACTCACATGCTTCAGATTCAGGCCTATGTTCTGATCTTAGAGATTAAGGGCAAGAAAGCTGTTATCAGGTAACTTTATCAAAGTGAAGTGATTCTTTTCTTCAGGGACAGTAATTCTTTCTTTTTGCTGATGCTTGTTGCCAACACAACAGCTTATGCAGTTATCAGTCTTCAGCAACATAAAGCATTAGCATAAAACTGTACAGATTCAGCATTAAATAAGTACAGGGTTACAGATTTGCAAGAAAATTTGTCTTGTCATGTCTTCTACATTGATCATCTTTCTAAAATGTACTATAAGCAAAACTGACTTCAACTAGAGCTGTCCTTAAGGCCTCTGTGAACAGACTCAAAATGGGGTCTAAGGGATGCAAAAATATTGGGCTGAACTCCTGGATAGTTGAGGAGAATAGTAAGTGTAACCCAGTAGAGCTAGTGTAGATCTTTCCTTTCTTATTCAATGTATGCACTCCTTATACCAATATTACAGGAAGTACTACAGTGTAGATCATTTGTGGATACAGGTGTAAATCAAATACTTCCTTTTCTTTTAATTTTTATTTTTTTTACTTTTGCACTTGCTGATGTATATGAAGTAGTCATTCTCCTGTTGGATCTGACTTGCTGGTGTCTTCTCAGGCTTTGGGCACTCCTGCGTGGAATCTGACCCTAAATATGTACTTTTCTCACTTCCTCAGGAGCTCTTTTGTCATGATTTCATGCTGCAGAAATTATGTAACATTTTGTCTTCATATGTAGTCAGATACTTGAAAGGTAGCTTCCCCATATTTCCTGGTCAACATCTTCTGATCTACAGAAAAGAGGTTGCTCGTTTGGGTAAAAAAGAAAAACTAGACAGATATACTCTTAAAAATAAATGCAGGATTACTTCTTCTTCTTGACCTTCCTTACATGTTCATGGCTCACAACCTCTATTCCCTTCATATTAAAAGGACTTGTATCTCAGATGCTGTCCAGGATTCAACTAGGATAGTGTTAATTCTAACCAGAAGTTGGGAGGGGGTCACAGCCAGGATAGGTAACCAAACCAGCTAAAGGGTTATTCAATACCATACTGACATCATACCTACTAGGGACAGGCAGGGCAAAGGATGCACTTTGGAAGGGCGGTTGAGATTGGCTTGAAGCAGTGCCGTTCCATTGAGTTTGTTCTATATCACTCATTTTGTGTATTTTTTCATTACTACTACTGTTGTTGTTTCTCCTTTTGCGTTGTTCTATTAAATTATCCTTATCTTGGGCCACAGGGTTTTGTATTTTTCTCCCTCTTCTTCCCATTCATGGGGTGGGGGAAGTGAGCAAGTGGCAACATGGTGCTCAGCTCTGGATGTCTAAACCATGACAGATGCCCATGGCTCCCTGGATCACTGTGGACATCTGAAATCTCTTCTGTGCAATGGTGCTTTCAAAACTACAATTAGTCTTAAGTCTTTCTCATTCAAAATTTGAACCAGGCATAAAATGCATCTTTCATTATAAATATAAGCCATAAATTATATAGTAATAAAGTACATTCTTATACAATTTCTATTTATAGCCTTTTGTCCACATTTGGGCTCAGACCCAAGTCCTCTAAGGCATCTATTCAGTATTCTTTAGCACGTGGTTTACTTTGGATCACTTTCCCTCTCCTTAATAGGTCCTGCATGCAAAAAACAACTTAAAAAAATAAAAATAACCACTTCTGGGTATGTTTTCTTCCAAGATGTACCTAGGACAGTAGTTGACTCAGCATTGGGTTTTATTTTGTTTAGCTTTAACTTTCAACTTGTTTCACTTGTGTATGTCTCTTTATAATTTGTATGTGAACTGATTGCAGAAGTTACTTGATTTAGGAGTATCCTATCTGTCAGTAGGCTGGTAATTTAGAATTGCTTGCTTAGTCTTTCTACAAGATAGACTAATTTGGAGATACTTCAATCGTCTAACACTAAGTACATAATACTTAGCATTTATTTTTAAAGCTCACAGCCAGAAGTTCAGAAGGGGAGATGGAAACTCACAAAATCCAATTCTACACTCCAGTTCATTTAGTAACAAAACTAGAAAAGTATTAGCACAGAGAGCTTTGCCAGGAAACTGACCTACCGTAGTTGCCCTAATGATGCCCATTACTTAAAGTTATTGTATACAAGCTTAGGTTTTCAGCAGTAGGTCTCCTAAAGAGGTTCGCAGAGGAAAACAAATTTTGACCTTGCAAATGAAACTATCTTCAAGGAACCAAGACTCTCCATGGATCCCAGGTATTCTTGGCTCCTCTTGTATGGGAAAGTTCAGAGACAGCATGCTAACAAATCTGCCAGAAACTTTAATGTGTGAGAGAGTTGAGGACTGCAGCAACAGTAATAGACAAAATGAAACAAAGGATCTAGGCATCTACTATTTGATATCTGAGTCAATAAATTAGAACGAGTTTTAAGACATTTTGGGATGACCAAGAAAACCAGCAAAGACATAGGTGACGCTTCTGCTATTCAGTTATGTCTGTCTGGAGCTCAGAATCACAGAATCACAGAATCACAGAATCGTTATGGTTGGAAAGGACCTCCAGGGTCATCAAGTCCAACCTTT
>JAVSBS010014591.1:0-27942 GCA_033124195.1 Coracias cyanogaster | reverse complement strand
ACTATGACTGTTCGTTTTAATTTCCCTAATTGAAGCAAATCTGTAAATTGTGACATCTTAAGGAAGTATCTTGTTTAAATAGCAGAATTCAGAACTTTTAGAGTATGACATCCCTTCTTTCCATTGTTGCTCTGTCACTTACCAAAAAACTTTTCTCTAGCGCAGCATGCAAATAAAACCTTTAAAAAGAGTTTGTTGATGGAAAAATTCACTGAAAAGCAAGCATTGCTTTTCTCTAGGGAAGAGAATCTGGCACTATTCAGAGGTACACCCTTCCTAGCGTTGCTATGGTACAGAAGTATACCCTGAACTGTCGTGCGTATCAGCTGTCGTTGAACTGCAACTCCAGGTGAGTGATGGATCTGCTTCTAATGCTGGTATCCAGTTTTAAAATAAACCACTACAACTGGTGAAAATACTAATTCTATGATTCTATAATAATTATGTACTAATTTTACTTTAATATAAACTGTTTATTAATTTTAGTTACTATCAATCGTTGTTTATCCATTTCTTTATGAGTCATTAGGTACTTTTGACCAGTCATCAGATTGCTTTGAGACTCTGTGTTAGTAAAGCTGTTGTATGTTTTAAACTCTTTAGGTTGTGTGTGGGAAGTTTAAAGAAAGATATATATGAAAATATCTTTGGTTTATGAGATGAACCAAACATAAGCTTCCTGTGATCATGACATGAATTGACAAAACTATATAACAACCTGAAATTTTACATCTCTTAGGCTTCTTTCTATTTCTATGTCCTTCTAATGCCTGAAAATTGTGTTCATTCCTTGTTCATTTTCCATTGTTACAAGCTGCAGCTGGTGACAATGCTTCCAGCAAGACTTGTTTTCCTAAGCTTCAGCAGTGCCAATACTGAAGTTCCTTTCTACTTAACGGCTATTTTTTTGCAAGACAGAGCATGAGAGTCTTGGCAGAAAAGGCAAAAATATACTGACTGAAGAGGACTTGTAAGACAATTTCAATAACTTCAAAATAACCATATAACTTCAAACAAAATTAATAATGTGTGTGTGTCACCTTTTTACATATAGACCAAAAACAGATTGCTTCATTTAAAGGCAGTGTGATCTAGTCAGAGCCACAATAATTTTATTTTGAACCTAAGCTGTTTACTTCCTAAATGACTTTGTGCTAGTGAAAAAGGCTCAGAGTGTTTTGAAGTTAATTTTCTACGTGGCTTTTGAAATTTTACCTTTCAATACCTTGAAGTGCTTTTAAAATGGCATTGTAATAAATATAGGCTACTATGATCCACTGGAGACCTATGTAACTGGAAATTTTCAAACGTAACCTTTTAGAAATTGTATTTTTCCCATATTTTAAATGACTTAAAAGATTAATTGGATTATACTTCATTTTGTCTGGAAAAAACCTAAAGAATACCCTTTATAGAAATACAAAGAAATCCTGTTTTATAGATTAACTGTCCACTACACTGTTTTTTTAATTTAAGAATTTGCTTCATTGCCTCCTAGTAAATAACAAAAACCAAGTCTTTTTGGTTGTGTAATATTAGGCTCTGCCAAGAAAAGTTTGGTGAGGGGCAGATCCTGCAATTTACTCAACTTGATATCTGAAGTACTAAGGATCTTCAAAGCTGGATGAAAAATGGGGCATATTTCAGAACCTTTGCAGGACCAAATCCTGTACGAGCAGAAGAACAACTTCTTTCCGTCTCTCTGGTCTCTTTGCTGTGCAGATAAATGAAAATCATGTGCATCTCACTGAATCTGTGGAATTATACTGGTATTAGATTAGAGGGGAAATTTGGCCAAGTGCGCCAGTTTAGCGAACTATTTCAGATTTACAACCTTGAACAGTATTATTTAGCTCTCTTATTTTTTTTTCTTCCTTTGTTTTTCTGTAGTCATCTTGCTATCATAGACCTTTCAGGTGTTTTGACTTTCTTTGACTTGGATACTCGAGTAGTCAACAGTGCAGGAGAGCAAGGGATTGGTGAGCAGCTGAAACTGGAACGCAAAGATGTCTGGGATATGAAATGGGCTAAAGATAACCCAGATTTGTTTGCAATGATGGAGAAAACAAGAATGTATGTTTTCAGAAACTTGGATCCCGAGGTAAACATTAACATATGTAAACTACTCATTTTCCAAATTTGCATGTAAGTTAATGGCTCAGTGTTGAGTAGCATTATTCCTGTGCTTACTGTTAAATTAGGCAAGTGTTTATAGAAATAAACTTCCTCAGGGAAATCTCAAAATCTTGTCAACTCTAATGTGGGAGTGTTGTTGAGGAACAAATAAGTAATGTGAACTGTCAGTTCTGGAAGGATAAAAATGTTGTCATATTTTTCTTAAATGTATATTTTCAGGAGCGTTTTTTTTGTATACTTTGGAAAATATGAACACAATTTTAGTAAAGATATTTGTAAAACATAGTTCAGTTGAATTTAAATATTGGCAGGTGTTCCTTTACCTCTTTCTCCTAATTTAGTTATAGAAAACATGAGAATTTCAAATTATGTCTGTTTATATGGAATTGTCAATCATGTTAATGATTTTAGTACTTGTTTTCTGTTGGAAATGCAATTAAATTCTGGTTTGGAGAAGAAGAAAGTCTCTTTATGTATAGCTAACAGATTTGGTTAGGATTTCATCAGACAGAATACGAGTTCATTCCTTTGTAACTTATTTAATTTTAAGGAACCTATACAAACTTCTGGATATATCTGCAACTTTGAAGATTTAGAAATCAAATCTGTTCTTCTGGATGAAATATTAAAGGTAAGTATAATTTACTTTACTTAGTAGGAAAAGCTGGTGTCTGTCTTAATGATTTGCACAGTAGATACCTATGTTGGGTGAAAATAAAAGTGACATGGAATATTTTTTTTGTTGTTGTTAGAATCCTGAACATCCTAACAAAGAGTACATCATCAATTTTGAGATTCGGTCATTACGAGACAGTCGAGCACTGATTGAAAAAGTTGGCATTGAGGAATCTTCCCAATTCATAGAAGACAATCCGCATCCCAGACTTTGGTAAAATCTCTTTATAAGCCAACTTTTATTTAAATTTGTGGGTTTTTTGTGTTCTTTTCCTGTTCAGACAGATCTAGTATTGAAGTACAAAACCTCAAATCAAAAGCAGCCAAAGCAGTGTACATTTTAAAAAGAATCATTTAAGGAAAGGGGGTAAAAAAAAAAAAAGGTAACAGTGGTGAGCTGCAATCTGATGGGCTGCCATTCTCATTGAGAATGTCTCTTTAATGAAAAGTCAGTGGCAGAAACTAAAATTTCATGGACAAATTGCTTGTTGGATGATAGCAGTTCTCTTTAACTTTCTAGAGGTTGTTTATCTATACCTTTCTTTAGTAATTTTGGCTCTGCGTTGAAGCAAACTGATTTCTTGCAGTATTGGATGTTTGGTTTGCATCAATGGGGGTTGAGAGTTCTCTGTTAACTCTGACAGTTCAGAGGGGAATTTAGAGTTGCTGAAAGACTGGCAAAGGCAACATGCTTTGGAATTTTGTCCCCCAAAACATTCCTTCTTATCCAGTTGTGCTTTCACCTCCAGAATGTACAGTCTAAAAAACAGTATTTGATAGCCACAGGTTGAAAGTTTCTGTAATAGTACTGTAATTTTATTAGTTTGAATATGTAGGGTAAAATGTTAGTTTTGTGAGTCTTCATTTTTACCGTTGTCTTGAACTAGCTGAAGATTTTTTTGAGTTTTGAAGTTGTTCACACTTTTTGCTAGTACCATCTATTTATTTAACATAAAATGACTCTTAGTTTTGAAAGGCTGTGTCTAGTAAAGCTTCTATATTGTAAAATCACAAAATATGTGTCAAATGCTGTTCCCCTTGCTCCAAAATTGCCATGAACTTAATTTGCATTATGCAAGGAATCATACATATTTATAAAGAAAAGCTGGATTAGAAGTGCTGGATATAAAGCAAATCTATTCTAGATCAGGACGGGACAGTGCCCTTACTGCTAGAACACAACAAACAGGATGATGTGTGTCACAGATGGATTAAATTTGCCATACTGCTTTTTCACTTGGTTTCATTGATGTCAGTGATGAGCACTTGAAGTGATTCGAACCTTCTCAAAGGTTCTAAATACTAAAATTCTAAAATACTGAGTTGATGCTGCCTAAGCAGGGCTTAGGCCACTGAATACTGCAATAACGTCATTGGTGTTGACAGTGCCCTACTACTGCACTGATTCTGTTTCACAGTGTAAATTAGACTGGCATTATCATACGCGCATAGGTAGAAATATCTAAATGGAACTGCAGTGACACCAGTAACACATTTCACATGAACTGTAACACTCAGCCCCTCCCCATTCCTCCCCAGCCAGTGTCCATTTGAACAGCTGAATAAAAGGATATCAGCATTTATTTGAACATCTTTCCCTGAGCAAGTACTGGATAGATCACAGAACGTACTGAGGACAAACATACAACTGAATTAAGAGTAGCTAGTAAACAATACAATTGCAGTAACTTGATTGTCGTCTTTAAATAATGACCTGTTAAATGGATCTTCGTTTGCTTCACTTTATAGCTGCTTCTACATCTATTATGTTTGTTTTTCACACAGGCGTCTCCTGGCTGAGGCTGCTCTTCAGAAGCTGGATCTGCAGACTGCTGAACAAGCTTTTGTACGTTGCAAAGATTATCAAGGTATTAAATTTGTGAAGCGTCTGGGTAACCTGCAGAGCGAGTCAATGAAGCAAGCCGAAGTGGCAGCCTATTTTAGCAGATTTGAAGAAGCTGAAAGAATGTATCTGGAGATGGACAGAAGGTAAAGTCATGTAGTCATCTGAGCAGCAATAAAGAAAAAAGTCGGGGAAAAAAAAATTTACTTGCCTTAAGGAATGAACGTTTTAGCACTGAAGACTCTCCCCGTTTCTGGAAAGACAGAAAAGGATCAGAGAACTTTGTTGTATCCATAGATAACCAATTCTGTATGCAAATGGACACACTCCAAACTCTTTGCAAAACCTCAGCTGCCCCAGGTAGTGCTGTGTTTCACAGATGCTTTTTCACAAGTACTTTGTCGGTATTTCAGCTGGGATTCCAAAACTACAAACCATCTCAACTAGTGTTTGATTTATGCACTGTTGCTCTTAGCTAGTAGCCAAGTACACATTCTTCCAATTACATCTACAAACAACAGAGTTTTTAATGAACTGTAATCTCTCGAGAGACAGAAAGGACTCTGGATGAAATTGTGAACCAATCAGTGGAATTTTTGCTCAGGAATGAAAACAAACAAAGCAAAATTACAGTCTTACAGGGAAGTATAAATTAACACTAAGTAATTAGCTGGAGCACTGTCTTTACTGAAAAAGGATAATGAGAAATAACAAGCAGCAGTTGTACGATGTAGCCTGTAGATGGTGGTCAAACATGGAGAAGCATGAATCATTTATGTACATGTGAGATTTTAAAGTTTTGATTAATGGGGCCATTAAAAAAAATAGGGAATAATGGAAAAGAAAAATAATTTCTTCTTTCGTGCTGTAATTTTCCCTCCTTCCCAATAAGAGAGGGTGGGGAAGGTGAGAGCTGGTTTGGAGACGTGGACTGCCTCATAAGCACTTCAGTTGCACTGCAACACCGAGTTTTAGATATGACATTACTTTCCACATGGCTAAAGAGGAATTTGGCTTCAAAAATAGAACATCTTAGTCTCCAGCTACAAGAATATAGGAATTCTGTATTAACCTTATGTGTCTCTTCATCACTAGTAAGATCTTGATAAGGACCTACCATAAATTAGGCTGAAATAAATCTGTTTTTCAAATACAGTTTAAAATGTTTAAGATAGATGCGCTTACTTAGCTGACTGCACTGACTTGCCTTCCTTAACTCACTCGTAAGTTTAGGACATTTTTAGAACAAGAGTATAGCCCTCTCCCATTTATTTTCTAAGGACCTGCAGAATTACTTCTATATGAAGTAATGCAGAATTATTCTATGTGGTCGCAAAAACATGGCAGACAGACACATGGTGGGTCATATGTATGCATGAATAATAAAGATGAAACACTACTTCTGAGTCCTTTCTCCTTCATCCAAAGTCATCCTGAATCTGAGAAGTCTCTGAAATCCATTTTATTACAGCTCAGCTTTAGGCTCCATTATTCATACTCCTTGCTCCTTGGCCTTTCCCCTCATCTCCCTTCTGCTTTTAGCCTTTTGCAGCTGCTGCCATCTGTTGTAGCAGGCAGCACTGAAAAATAAAGAATGGTTTGCAGAATAGGAGGAAACCTGAAGCAGCATCAGGGCAGCTCTGGCCAGCTGCTCATTGAACTCCTCGTGCAGGAGTATGGCTGACAGGGGAGTGCATATGTGTGATATAACCTGTGAGCTCTCTGAGTAATTGCTTTTATGCAATAGTTTAAATAGTAAAACAGATATTTGAGATCGCTGTGGTAGCTGTGGTGTAAGTTATGAATATGAAGATACTAGATGCTTTTCTCAAGATTTTTGTCAGCTACTTTCTCGTCTTTGACTTTTTCCCACTGTTTTCTGTTTATGCTAGAGATCTTGCCATTGGACTACGGATAAAACTGGGAGATTGGTTTCGAGTATTGCAGCTATTGAAAACTGGCTCAGGTGACTCAGATGATGCCCTTCTTGAACAAGCACACAATGCCATTGGAGATTATTTTGCGGACCGTCAGAAATGGTATGTTCTGTAGAGGAACTAGTAAGAAGGAAATTACAAAGAGAATTATAAAACTGATGACAAGGCTTAATTTATGAAGAGAGAAAGACATCAGAAAAGTCAGGATGCAATACATGGGATAATTTTGGAATTAGGAGATTTAGCTCAGACCTTTATGGTTCCATTGCTGCATGTACCTTTAAACAGAGAGCTGTTGATCAACTGTCTAAAGAATGAAGGTGATAAAAACCTCAGTTTTTCCAGAAGTCTGTCTGCTTCAAAGGAGGGGAGGGGAGGAGAAACACTTCTATTGCTTGTATCAGGCTGGATATAGAAAGAAAAAAAAGATTGATTAAAAGTAGGAGAGAATTATTAAACACCAAAGAATTTCAAAACTAACCACGAGCTTTCTAGAAGGATTAAACCCACAAATATTTGAAAAAGTCCTGGATCTCTCTCCAGCTATTGCCCAAACTAGGCACCCAAGGAAGATTTTAAGAACAGTGTGTGCACGTAATGATATTTTTTCAGAACACATTTTTCAGTCAGGTGCTTACTGAGCCAGAAGTGATGTCTTTGTAGTTAATAACTTGCAGAGAAATTTTCTTTCAGGAATTTTCCTTGTTGCCTTATAAGCCCATATAAACTTTTATCATCTAGAACACTCTTGTCTCGTAGAGTTTCACAGCTCCACTACGTATTGCAACTACCCGACCTGTGTTATCACAAATAACTTGGGTCCCAAAGTACTTGAAAACTTGTGATTAGATTTTGAAAGTTCATTTTTGGATGCTTTAGGTAACCTGGAGAATGGTCTTGGACATCTTAGTACTCCTGTTTTAAAATACAGAGGCACAACAGTAAAGGCCTTTTTCTGAAAGCTTAGTCATAAGTTGTTGTCCATTATCAGCCATGATCTGTGCAGATGTGGGAATGCAGCTTAAAGATTCCTTGACTTCCTAACCTTATGCTAGTCAGAGAATCAATCTTGCTAGTGCTTCAATACAGTCATCTGTGAAAATTAAAACTTCCAGTGCATTTTGGAAAAGCAGTGAGACTCTAGCTACAAAAGGTCTCTCCCGCAAAGTTACCTATTCAAAACAATGTCATTTTAAATTTGCAAATGCAAAAGTCATACACAATGAGAAGCTTCACTTGTGTTTATGTACCAGAAGCTACCACTTTTTTTTAATTATCATTAGGTTAAATGCAGTACAGTATTATGTAAAAGGACGAAACCAGGAACGTTTGGCTGAATGTTACTACATGCTAGAAGACTACCAAGGACTGGAGAATCTCGCTAACTCCCTTCCGGAGAATAATAAATTGCTCCCTGTAAGAAAAAAGCACTTTTATTTTTCATTGTCTTATGCTCAACTATTTATTTAAAATTTCCCTTCTTGGGAGGGCTAAGAAAGAAAGAAAAAATGCAGTATATGATGCACTCACTTAAGTATAGTGGTGTTACTTTGGTATTGATCTCCAATATTACTATTGTTTTCGTACTCCATCGTTCTTCCTTACCCATATTGTCCAGGTTCCCCAGAAAGACCTGATTATTCATCGTGCTTTATGGCCACATGGATAAGTCCTGATTCACCGATTCCCTCCCCACGTTGTGGCATTTCTCTCTCAAATAGCTATGCTTCATCGAGAATGCACTCCTCATGGCTGAACACTTACTTTAGCTTTCATTTTGTCATCTAGTCTACACTGTTGGTTTGTTTTTTTTTTTTTCCCCAAAATTCTTCCTGATTGCTCTCCCTGATTTAGCTTCTTATATGGTAGCTCTGGTGGGAATGCTAATGTACAATGAAAATTAAAGATACTCTGCTGAAAGGAGGGAAAGTAGGTGGTATAACCTGAAATGACCACTAAATAATAACTAATCCAAAATGGTGATAAGGTTGATTAATCCAAAATGCATGAAAAATGCAAAACATGCTTATTTAATGCCATTTGCAGTTGTTTGAACGTGGCACTTTCTTTTTAACCTCTTTGTAATAGCAAAATTTTGTGAAACACTCTAGATAGCTAAGAACACAGCCTTGGTATGATTTTGTTTGAAATAAATTTTTTTAAATAGCTAGGGTTTTTTGGTTTTGTGTGGTTTTTTTGTTTTGTTTTGTTTTTTTAATTTAGAAGCAGTATGTGAAAGTAGCGCACTGTTCTAAAGATTTACAACAGTGTGTGTTGTCTTCACAGAATCCATGATGCAAACAACCCAACCTGACTTATTGGAATTAACTTAAGAATGTAATAATATTGCAGTTGCTACACAACACAGTGAAAATCTGGAAGTGAATTTAACACAGTGCTAATGCTTTTTGCAGGATATAGCTTATATGTTTGTAAGAGTGGGGATGTGTGAACAAGCTGTGTCGGCCTTTCTGAAATGTAACCGACCAAAGGATGCGGTGGACACCTGTGTACACCTCAACCAGGTACAACAGCAGTAGATAATCTGCTTTGCCAACTTCACTGTGAGATTTCTATCCTAATGCCCAGTTGAATACAAGTCCTTGTTAAGTGTCTGATGATTCAACACGATTTCTAGGAAATTCATACGTCAGAGTTTAAGCCAGTTATCTGAAGGTAGGAGTAGGCCATTGGAGGGACAAAGCTCCATGCAGCAGCGCTACTTCTGTGGGTGAATGTGGTAAGCATGCTCAGCAGAGAGCTTCTGACCGCTCATTTTCCACATCCTCCTCCTTCCTTGTACAGATGCAAATATATTTGTGGCTGCATTAGGATGTAGCTGGAAAAGAACCGTTCTGAAAAATGATCTGTATCTTTACAGCTAGAGCGGTTCCCCAGTGTGACTTGTTTGTGACAACCAAAATGAGAGAGTCTGAGGATGGCTCCAAAGAACTTGATGTATGGGAATGGCAGGACTGGCTCGTGCTGGCTTTATGTGAACAATTTCCTAGTTTATGGATCTGATGGGCTATTAGTTATGAGACTGAGCCAAGTTTCTCAGGCCTGCCAAACTTTCAATCTGGGGCAAGCACCGTAGCCACACTGAAGATCAGGAAAACTCACAGAAAAATGAGGTGTACAGAAGGATAAGTAAAGTTTTACTGTTTGTGCCTTAAGCTTAGAGGCTGAAGTCCTCTTTTAGACATGCTTTTGAGAGTCTGGTTTTCGGCAATATAAGAAATCCACGCATCCAGCTATGAGCAGCCATGAAGTGATTTTTTTCAAAGCTTTTACCAAAGCAGAAGCAACTGCTTTGTATGTGGTTTTGGACAGAGGTCCAGCATTTGTTTCACAGGCCTGCTGTATCACATGATTGGCAATGATGTTAGCATTTGTATGCTCTTGCTTTTCACTTTAATTTTATAGCAGCCTGGTTCTAAACGGTGGTGAAGTATTGCACCCAAATGTTGCAGACCATTCATTGATAACCAGCTTGTTCTGAGAATGCATTTGAAAAAATGAGGTTGATAATTGTCTGCTTTCATTTCTAGTGGAATAAAGCTGTGGAGCTGGCTAAAAATCACAATATGAAAGAGATTGGGTCCTTGTTAGCCAGATATGCAAGTCATTTGCTGGAAAAGAATAAAATCTTCGATGCTATAGAACTCTATCGTAAAGCCAATTATTTCTTTGAAGCTGCTAAGCTCCTGTTCAAGGTACTGCAGATTTTATTTTTATGGCAAATAACTGGCTTTTTTGGGCTAGCTCTTATTATTTCCATGCTACTTTTATTTTCTTGGGGTTATTTTAGTGTTAACAATGTCCAGGCAAAAAGCAGATTTTACAGGATACAGCAAAGTCATAAGGATAAGTTGTTTTACAGGATACTGCAAAGATGTATCTAACGCCTAAGTTCAGGTCTCTCTATCTGAAATAGTTACTCTGGATGTCCTCTGTAGCCAGTGCAGTGAAGAACTTCAGGCCACAAGCTGTCAGAGCTATTTTGAGACTTTCACTTCAGAATGAGATAAGCTACACCTCAGAAGAGGTCCTCTTGCCCAGCATTGCCTAGTAAAGGAGTATAGTAGATGAGCCAAGGTGCAATGTCCACATTATTGTATATGTTGTGTGGATGAGTTTTATCTCCTTTACTTTTAAAAATAGTGATGCCATTAATTAGAAGTTAAATTTTGGTATTTCCTCAGTTGGTACCTTCAGTTAGAAACTGCTGTGTTATGCTTTTAAGATGTTGCTTAGATTTGGTTTGGCTGCAGAGATTTCTGTACATAGCCTATAAGATCTGTAAGAGTGTTATGTAATTTTTACAGCAAATATTTACAGTAAAATATATATAGATGTTATTTTGAAAAGTTATTCTTCTTTCTGGGAAAAGCACCAGACCTTATTGAAAGCTAAAAAACCTAAAAACTTCAGTGTTTAAAAATCATTATTTTTTAGCTTATTTTTATATTAAGTCAATAGACTTATACATGGTTACACTGATTTATCCTTCTGAGAATCTAGCTTTATATACTTGCTGGCTAAATAAATGTAGAATAATGTGCATTCTTCACTTTGACATTTTCACTTATGGTCCTGTTAGCTGTCTAAATTATTACATTCAAATGCAGAATCGTTTTTTGGCAGGATTTCCTAGGTTTGTACAAGCATGCAATTGTCCAAGAGAATGAAGCAACCCTTCAGATTTTTTTTTTTTTAATCTACATTAAATTCTGTCTTTTGTTTTGTTTTAAGATTGCAGATGAAGAGGCAAAGAAAAGGACAAAGCCTTTGCGAGTTAAAAAGCTTTATGTATTATCAGCCTTACTTACAGAACAGTGCCATGAACAAATGCAAAACGTACAAAGGGGAAAAGTTAAAGGAAACAGTTCAGAGGTAAAGTGTCAGTTTTTTGGTTGGTTTTGGTTTTTTTTTTTTTTCTTTGTAAATTCTGCTTTCTGCTACCTAGACAGAGTAGATAAAACTGTCCTTATGTGAGGCTGTTATGATTTTTAATAACGCTTTTTCCTGCTAAGAACAAAGCTTTTCTTAAAGCAAGTCTTGCATGAAAACATTTTTTTTAAAATTATTTAAAAACATCTAAATAATTTGTATTAATAGCTGTTTTTCTTCTTAAATTTAATATTTTTCTTAACACTGTAACAATGAAAATCATACAAAGAAACTCTAGGTTTTTTGGTTTTTTTTTTAATGTGGGACTTTCACTTTCCTGTCACTTAGGAGTAAGTATCAATCCCAAAAAGAGATCTGTGATGAGATTAAGCCGCCTTGTATATCTTGTATCTGCTATAACGTAGCAGGGGGACGGCTCCAGATATGGAAGAAGCAAACGAATTTTTTTTTTCTGCTCACATTTTCATCTTCCTGTGCACAAGTGAGATAGTTTAAACAAAGTTTTAAGAGATCTGGTGTTGAAATGCATTATTAATCCAAACTGTGAACCAGGCTGCAGATATGCACAGAATATATTTGTACACATGTGTATGATATTTATCTTTGAAAATCTGCACCGTATGTTCTGCCTGTGCACTGTATAAAATGCCTAACAATGTTCCCTTTAGGTCCATGTATTTGTATTTTCTCTAGTTAACACAGACAGTGGTGTAATCACCAAGTACAGAAAAGTCCTCTTCATAGATCTCCATTTCCTGCTGTATCTGTTTCGTTTAAAAATGACTTGTGATACTGCTTTGTTTTCAGGCTGCTTCAGCTTTGGCCGGTTTGCTGGAAGATGATGGTCTTTCTTCAACTCATCGCTTTGCAGACAATGCTTGGCGAGGAGCTGAGGCTTACCATTTTTTCATACTTGCACAACGACAGCTCTATAAAGGTTCTGTAGATGCAGCACTTAAGACAGGTAAGGCTTCATCTTTAACCCTGTAAAGAAACTGTTCTGATTTCACAGATGTGCACAGCTGGTCTATAATTTCATTTATAGTTGGCACATTTTCCCAATTCTTGCTAGATCCATGGTTTGTAAAACACAACCATATAATATGGCTGCAGCCAAGATACCTGGAAAGTGTTGTGTTGGAGGCAATGCAAATTCAACTTATCAAATATTGCCTGGTGAAATTGGACAGTCTCTGTAGATGTTCTGTTGCCTGTTTTGTTTCTTTCTTTAAATTACTAGGCATGCCAGAATTCACAACAGACCTCCCTGTCTTCACAAAAAAACCTTGTGGGAGTTAGAGAAGCCAACAGTGCCCTATATTTTGTCCAAGTAATGACAGTCCATTTAAAATACTTCTACAATGTTTAAAAAAAAAAAAAGGCATCTCAAAAAGACACTTTAACTTCCCAGTGAAATCCTCTTATTTTTATTAATTTTAAAAAAAGTTGAACAACTTCATAGTCATGTTAATGAAAAGACTTTGCATCATTGTGTCCAATTTGTAAGATGAATACTGTCTACTAGTAGCAAATATTTCATACAGATGCTTGCACTTCTCAGAAGACATGTAATTTCCTTGGATTTTTTTTTTTTTTCCATTTCTTAGCTCTTCATTTGCGAGATTATGAGGACATTATCCCTGCAGTTGAAATCTATTCCCTTTTGGCACTCTGTGCATGTGCAAATAGAGCATTTGATGTTTGCTCCAAAGCGTTTGTTAAGCTAGAATCCTTGGAAACTCTTAGGCCAGAGCAGCGGCAACAGTATGAAGACCTCGCTCTGCAGATATTCATGAAACATTGTCCCAAGTATAACAAAAAATCCGATCTGGATGATGTTCTCACAAGGTGGGTTCATATTTATGTGATGCTGTCGTACTACTACCTTTTTCTGCTGTTGTCTGCGTTTAGGGTTTTAGCAGGTTTTGTGTGCCAAGGTAATGAGGTGCTTTTCTGCTTAACCCAAATCTTGGGCAGGAATGATGCAGGTGTTAGGCAGCTTGCAGAAAGAGTAATACAAGATGATTTTATTTGGGAGAATAGATATTGACTGTACTGAAGGAATAAGAGATATAACAGAAAGACCTAACTTCATCTTAATTTGAAATGCATATGGACATTGCACAGCAGTTTTAGGATCTTTGATAAGGTGTCACGTGCCATTAAAGTCATAAGGTTGCTGCTTGCATCACTGTTGTGATGTAACACAAATGTCAACAAGTGAATGTTTAACCATTATTAACCTGTAAGTCTCCAGTGTTTTGTGGGTTACCTAAATGTCCATGGTGTGAGAAGGTGAATGTGTCAAGTGAAAGAATATGAAAGGCAGACTTAAGGGGTAGGTCCTTGGAGTGGCTGTACCCAAAATGGTGTCTTTGACAGATGTTTCCTGCTAACAGCATGAAATTTGTGAGTACGGGAATTAATTGTGAATCAGTTTTCTTTTTAATGAATAGGATTTTAGCCTGTCCTGTTTGATTTCGCTGTGCAGATGTACAGAATGTACAGAATCTCACGAGTGGCTTTCATGTGGACCCTTCCGAGGAATAAATGTAACAGCAGGAGTCTAACCGGACCTTACCTTTATATGGCCTTCACTGCTTCTTTTCACTTCATCTCTTGGATCTGTAGGCTCTGGGGGTGCACAGTCTGTTGTGTGAAGATCTGCATACTTGGCTATGTTAACAGTGAAGCGTTAGGTGATTCAGTAACTTATAATTAAAAAGTGGTGCACAACTGAATAGCGAAGCAGCAGATGAGCATCACGAGTTTTGCAACTAGCTGCGGACACACAATTAGGTATTCATGCTGTTCTGCAAAATTCTACAAAACAAGTCTTTGTTGCTATTTTAAAACCATGTTTTTATTCTTTCAGCTTTATTCACTCTTCTCTTTTTTTCTTTTTTTTTTTTTCTAAATAGTGGAGATGGGAAACTTGCTGTATGTGTTGCAACAGGAGACCCTATCCTGGAGTATCGATTCTGGATGTGCAGCGTATGCAAGCACTGTATGAAAGCCAAAGAAGCCAGCAATTGTAACTTCTGTCCCCTGTGCCACAGTCCAGTGTAGCAGAGGATAACAGACTGGTTCTCTTCATACCTGTTATTTCTCCTAAAAATACTCTTTACAATGCTACCAATGGCTTATATTTTAAAATACAACTTGGGTACTATAACAGATAGTGCTGCTACTAGAGAAACATTTAAAAGACAAACAAACAAAACCCCAAAACCCCGAACCAAATAAAACCAAACGGAAAACCCACAAGAGAAACTTTGACTGGTTCCATTTATGTAAAAGCATTCTTTTGTAATCATAAATAGAGCTTAGTTTCAAAACCATATGAATTGAATGTAGGTTCTCTTGATACATTTTATCCTGAGCAAGCTCTATTTTTTATTTTTTAATTCCACAGGAAATTACTGGATTTTGGCAAAATCGACTTTTTTTTTTAAAAGAAGTAATTCCCGAGTTGAAATAATGCCACAGTAGTTGTGGTATTATTGTATATTTTTTTTTATACCACTGTTTTACTAGAGTGATGGTACCAGTTTAGGCACACATTTGTGTTGTTGTGCCAAGTGTATTTAAATGGAATGTGGCAATAAAAGGCTTGCGAACATTTAATGATCAGTGCTGTCAGTCTGCATCTGAGTTCTTGAGCCTTGCTGACGTCTTCAACCAGTTGAGGAAACCTCTATGAACCTTCAAACCAGAATCTGATAATGAGCTGGTTTAAGTAGCTTGAAGAGAGCAGCTGACATCTGCTGAGCAGATTTCAAGAGCTGAATTGTCATCCTTGTTCCACACAAAGGTTTGAGGAACGCTGTTTTACTCGGCTGTTGTGTTTCATTGCTGGAGTTGAGCCTCTGCTCTGGAAGTGCTGCAGGTCCTTGCTCGGTGCCATGAGCTCTGCAGGAGCAGCCCAGGCTTGGTGGCCTGGCAGCAGCCACGAGCCTTGAAGTCCACATTCTGCCTTAGGATGTTTCTGAGAGGAGCATGCAAGGCCTCTTCTCCTCCATCTTTCATGCCTCTTGCCTAAACTCAGAGGGCTGTGCCAGTGACATCATTCCCGGGGGTGAGGCAGGAACCTTTCATAGACTGGGACCTCAAAGATCATCTACTTCCACCGCCCTGCCAGGGCAGGGACACCTCCCACTAGACCAGGCTGCTCCGGGCCCCATCCAGCCTGGCCTGGAACACCTCCAGGGCAACCTGCTCCAGTGACTCACGGCCCTCGGAGTGAAGAATTTCCGATCTGAATCTCCCCTTCTCCCCTCTGAACCCATTCCCTCTCCTCCTACCGCTACGAGGGGCCCCTTGCCTTGCCTGTGACGTGACTGGGCCGGCTCCCGCGGCGCTGCCATGGCGGCGGAGCTGCTGGCGGAGGCGCAGGCGCAGCTGGCGGCGCGGCGGCTCTCGGCGGCGGAGGAGCTCTACAGCCGCTTCATCGCCCGGTGCGGCGGCGCCGCCCCCGCGGGGTACGTGCCCGGGGAGCCGGGGGAGGCCGGCGGAGATGGGGGGGCGCGGGGGGCGGGCGCGGTTCCCGCCGTCACGGCCGCTCTCCCTCTGTCCCCGCGCAGCGCCGGCCGCGACCTCGCCACCGCCCTCAACAACCGCGGCCAGATCAAGTACTTTCGGGTGGAGTTCGCCGCCGCCATGGAGGACTACACGGCCGCCATCGAGTGCCAGCCCGGCTTCGAGGTGCCCTACTACAACCGGGGCCTGGTGCTCTACCGGCTGGGTACGGGCCGCGCCGCGCTGCGCCGCGCCTCGCTGTGGGCCAGGCCGTCACCCGGAGCCGCTCGCCCTGGTGACCCGGGTCGGGGCAGGGCGACCCGGGCGTGCACCTGCGAGCGGGGCGGCGGTCCTTGGCCCGGCCTGCCCCGGCCCGGCCTGCCCGGCACCTCCCGCCCGGGCCTGGGCTGCTGCCTCAGGTCCTCCCGGCGCTGAGCAACTGCCGAGGGAGCTCTTTGGGCCCACGGTTCACCCGCGGGCAGAAAGTAGTTTCCTCTGTTTTACAGAGGAGGGACCTGCCCAGGGAAAGACATCACACCAGAACGGAGTGGTGCAGAGGGAGTCACGTTTTTCTCATGTAATCATAGGATGTTTCCACTGCGAGTCTGCTCTGTGGTTAGATACCCTTACGTGCAGATGTGCTGCTGTGCCACTTGAAATGATGCTATTGAGAAAAAAATAGGGAGAAGGCTGCAGTTTCACTGTTGGAAAAATTTGCATTAGGAGTACAACAAGCCAATTCCAAACATTGCTATTAAACCTGAGATAAACCATCACTCGAGCAGATGCAGCCATAGTGAGCGCAGCCTTCTCAACTTGCAGTGGGCCATTGGCCATCTCTGGGGAATTTGCTGCTTATCTTGAATACGCCATAAGAAAAATGGTACCCCTCTTCCTGTTGTTGGAGCTTGGCCCTAGCAAAGTTAAGACCCAAAAGCTCAGGGACTAGAGAGATCACTGGAGAACGGAGCCTGGCCAAGGGCATCAGCTGGGAAGCAGACTGCCTGTGTTCAAGTTTAAGGCTACCTCACTATTGGTGTGGGCCTTTTGGCTCCTTCTCATGGAATAAGCTGGTTCAGCTGAGACTTAAACCCATTTTAGTTTCAAAAATAGGCAGTCTGGCTCTTGCTTTGAAGACCCTTGACTCCCACCTGGGCCTCTGCAGAATCCAGATGTAGCGAGTCCCATAAGCAAGGCTACTGCTTCTTGTTAGTGAAGGTATCAGGACACATTCTTCAGTTGAGATTGGTGAGTTTGAGCCATTACAGAGCGATAATTCTTCCTTCCTTTTTTTTTTTTTGGACAGGATGCTTTGATGAGGCCATGAAAGATTTCAGGAAAGTATTAGAGTTAAACCCTCAGTTTGAAGATGCTGCCTTGAGTCTAAGACAGGCTATTCTTGATAAAGAAGAAAAACAAAAGCGGGGTTATTGAAAATACAGCTAGTGGTGTGAAAATGTTTTGCTAAACACACGGTTTTTGTCGTTGGTGGATGAAACACAAGATCGTTTCCATCTGTTATGACCTACTGAAGAAACCTCGTTCTTGGGTAAATAAGTTAAAAATGATTGCAAAATAAACTACTTTTGGATATTGTCAGCGTTGAGGAAAAGCGTAGTGTTAGATCTACGTGAGGTGCTTGTACAGGTTTTGTACAGAAGTGCTTATTAAAGCTGTGGGAAGCTCGGTAACAGCAAATAAAGTCTGTAGTTCCCTTATTAAAATGGTGTTTCTGTCCTTTCACAGGTTGGGAAGAGAAATCGAACTATATAAAACATTTAAGTCTTTAAGATTGGAGCTTATGAGACGTACAGTGGTAATGGTAGTGTTTATCCGCACTTAAATTTGGTTTAAGTTAAAAGTGCAGTTGTTAATTATAAGGCGTTGTCCTTGAGACTCGGCGGTAACTACTTTTCAGTTCAGAGTGTTTCTGTGTTGAGAAACACTTAACGGGAACGACGAGACATTTTGGGGTAGCGCTGTCTGTACCTCGTGTGGGGAACGTGCTATAAAAATTCAGTCCTTGCTACGTTCATCCACTCCTCAAGGTAGTTTTACTTTACCTGAACAGGTAAGAAGAGAGCATACCTGTTTTTTGTAATCCTATTGTAAAAGTGCTGGACAGATCAGTAATTGAATTAATAAAAATGAACATGTATTTCTTATCTCACGATTGTCTGTAAAGAGCTTGTGGTAGGGAACGTAGCTGGGCTGTCACAGCAGGAGTCGTGGCTTTCTGCTGTTTACTGAAAAGGTCAATGGCTTGAAAAATATGTCAGATCTGATAAAACTGGCTTCATTTCTTACATGATAGGAGGGACCATTGCTGAAACCTGTACACCATCGATAAACACCCTTGCATGTTCATAGCAGTACAAGTTCTAATAAATACTCTTTGATTGCCCACATGAGCATTAGGATTATTATTATTATTATTCTAAATAAATTATGCTGACAACAGTTCTGCTGCTTTTGGTGAGTTTCTGTGTGGAGGATCCTGGAGCCTGTACAAGTGCAGGGCTCACTGAGGATGGTGGGACCCTTTGGGGTTGAGTCATGAGAATGGACTTGAGCCTCCGAGCATCTTCCCCAGCAGCCGTACTGAGATGACTTTCAGCTTTGGGATGAAACTGCAGCAACTGCAGTGAGCAGACTTGGAGCACAGAGCTGAGGAAAGGCTGCATTTAGCTCTCGTGCTCCAGATGCTGCACAGCAGCAATGTTGAGGTTATGTAAACAGGATGCATGACAGCAGGACGTAACCATCTACAGTTTGGAAAGCAGGCTGTGATGTCGTAACAATGACCTTTTTTTCCCCAAAAATTCTTAATTCGGGACTTTAATTCATATATTAAGCACATGCTTTGCTTAAGTTTTTATATCTTAGTGCTCTGTCTCCACAACAACAGTGATAATTTAAGGACTTGGCATGTTTCATGCCACCTCAGTCTCAAAAAGGGAGAAATCATGCCAGCCCTCCGTTGATGGGAAGAAGGTGACCCAGAACCAAACCTGCTCCCGAGTTACCATGCCAAGAAAATTAAAAAGACAGTATGAGCAGCTGAATGTGACCTGTGAAATTCCACTTTGAGAGATCACATGTGTTGTAATGACAAGATACAGATAAAAATCAAAATGTTAACAGCAAATAAGTGTTTTGGCAAACGCAGATGCCAGTAATAACATCCCTCCTGCTGCCCAGCTTGTGGTGGTTTGTGAATGTTGCTCAGTCAGCTACGATGCATTCCTTGTTGGCACAGGAATATGTCACTGGGCTGGGAGCAGTGTTACAGCGGGTTCTCCACAGTATTTCCTTGTCTCTTGTAGAAGGATGAACTGCTGTGGTGCATTTCGGCTTAATTTGGAATTCTGTCAAGGTAATTTTGGCCTGTAGGGTTCTCACACACATTTTCCCCTTTCACGTGCAGGCATGAGTCAGTTCTCTGGCTTTCCATCACAGGACTAATCAGGGATTTCAGTCTGAAATTATTAAATAGTATCGTATGGTGTTCCTTCACTCAGGACTGTTGGAAGGGTATAAACCACCATTACTGATATTAAAGAAACCCAAACTTGAAGAACAGGATGTGTTTAGTAACTGGCCTTGTCCTTCAAGGTTTCCTGTTCATGACCCCTTACAAATGAAAAGCCTCATGGAGAGTAGTAAATCCTTTTTATGTAGCATTTCTGAAATTCAGACAACCTGTTGGCTTGTAAAGGAACCGGGGTTGTGTGCGTTGGACACTGCCGTGCGGTGGTACCATGGCTTTACACCTTCACTGGGCTTCAGGGGTTGTCTCTGCCTGGAAACTGCTCTGTGGAGCGCTGGGGTCAGTCCTTTCTGCCCGCTCCATCGCTCTTGCCAGGCCTCTGTAGTCAAGTCATGGCGCCGCGCCAGGGAGTCCCAACAGGTGGTTGCTGCTAATGTACGGTGATGTCTCTACTCGGGCCAGAAATGCTTTAGGCGTGAATCATTCACAGCTGCTTTCCCAAGGTTTTCTACCTATAAACCGACTCTGCAGAAGCCCTTGACTCTTTCTTCCACGCAGCCTTTGCTGGCAGCCCCTCCATTTGGTTTGTTCCCTGTAGCTGGGATTAGTTTGGCAGCAAGTAACAGTGTTCTCACCTGCTGATTTGCCTCTAAACTTACAAAAAATACATGATTTCCTCAATACATTACAGAATTTTACTCTTCTTTTTTTCCTTCACTATCTGGATCAACAATTTCTAAGGTGTTACTTGCTCAGAGAACAAGGCAAATAACAAGATCATCACCCTGTGCTGTTCTCTGGTACCCTAACTGCCCTTCTGCTGAAGAACAGGAGGAGGAGCGGTCACACCACTTGCCATGTTGGAAGGCCTTTCCCTTGCTTGTGCAGAAAGATGGGGAAAGATGACAACATCCCTGGTTAGCAGGGCACGGAGCCGTTTAAGAAGTGTTTCATATATGTTTAATGTGAGATGCAGCATGGGGAACAAGGAGAGCTGTTCCAAAGGGAAAGCTGCAGCACATGGAGGGGAAAGGCCCAGGTCATCAAGTGGCCAGCATATGTTCCTCTTCCACATGCTTTCCCTCCAAGCTTCTCCCTCCCTGTGCAGGTCTTGCTCTCCCCTGGCTATCAGAGAGGAAAGGGTTCAGAAAGAGGCAAAACCAATGTTCAGAACTGAAGATTCCTGGTAGAAGGACAATACTCTGTATTCTCCCGTGTTAGCAGATTGTTGTGGCTCTGCCTAATCCTTTTAACAGAGGCAAAAGCTGGATCAGTAGAACAGGTTCAACCTCAGCCCGTGGCTTTCATGCGCGATGGGATGCCTGGTTGCTTTTTATGAAAAAAGTTCGCTGTGAAATCTGGTCAAGGTGGAAGCCCATCTAGCAGTGTGTTGTGATCACTTTAACTATCTCCACGATTTCCCTGGTAGGATCCCTTTAGTCCATGAGCAGGGAGGCATTGGATGCAGTCCACAGCTTTGCTTCCTACAGCCCATGATGATCAGGTTTTTCATCTTTCATGTCTTTGTGTTGTACAATAAGCATGTGAAATGGACCTGAAAGATATCTTCATCTCCCAGCAAGGAACAGTTAGTCCAGCCCTAGCATAGCTATCACAACCATAGGTTTCGACCTAACTCCTATACTTATGGAAAAGGCTGATGCGAAGTTCGGTGCTTTCCAGGCTTGGGTGGGGTCTCCTGTGTGACTGTATCTGTGCATTTAGCATATCTTGCACCTTCCTAATTCCTTTTCTCCACATTGGCTGAATAATGAAGGCTTGTTCAACTATAGTGGTATGACCAGAGCGGTTCCCGAAAGCCTAATCCAAGAAAGAGTTTAAGCCCATAGGCATGGAAACTGCAATCTAGAACATGAGTTAGGTGCTAAAGTTCCATCTGCAACACCTGAGAGGAGGGAGTAATCCCTGGAGAACCTGGATGCAGAGCAGTACACCCTGCAGTAGCATGGCTGAATCGCAGCTTGGGAAAGACACCCTCAAAGCTGAACAATGAATGCCGAACTCCAACACACTTGTGTGGTTCAGTGTAAAAAACATCATCTGCCGTGAACAGCAACCAAGGTTGGAGAAGGAAACCAGGAATTTCTCTGGTTTCTCTCTGAGAATGTGGGAACCTGAAATAGGAATCCAGGTCTGTTTCACCTTCTCCCTTTCCCTCCCAAGGTCTGGAAGAGAAAGGGCTTCCCATCTTCTGAGTACTGGGTGGATGGGTATGGAAAGCTGCTGGACCCCTTCCTGGCTTTCCAGGGTGAAAGGGAAAGATGTGGGATATCACACTTACTGCAGACAAGATTACCTGAATCTGCTCTGCAAGACTGCAGAGAAAGCAAACCTTAGTGACGCAACATCAGACCTAATGCTCATCTGTGTAGAACTAGACAGTGTCCTGTGAGCATTGGGGAAAGAAGAGCTAGCATTTAGTCATCATGATTTAACCTTCATCCCAGTTTACAAATTTCAAAAGGGCTGTTTTTAGCTTAACAGAAAAATAACATAAACTGATGAGTTTGTTGCTGTTAACATTAAAAATGGGGAATGTGGTCTCTTGGAGCAGCAGGTTGCATGGCTCTGCAGCGTTAGCTCCAGACAGCAGAGTGCACTGCTCATACAGCAGAGAGGAAGGCACCTCCCAGGCTGCTGCTGAGGGGGTTTTGGGTTCCCAGCACCCTCCGACTCCTTTTTATAGAACTTAGTCCTTCAGCAGACGCAGCTTTAAGACTGTATTTGTTGAGGCATGACTGCAGCTTTTGGGAATCATGCCATGTATATGCACCACTTGGCATGAGGAGCCAGCCGGCCTGTGAAGGTGGAGGGTGTACAAGCTGTGCAAACCCACCAGAGACTGCACACGTCTGCGCTGTTGGCCTGCATCGGCATCGCTGCCATTGCCCCTCTTCACTGCTGCTGAGCACCTCCTCGGGCTGCAGGCCCACCTTCAGTGACAGCGTAGGCGCATCTGAGAGTGATTACAGGTGGCCATGTGTCTGGTTTGTCCTTGATCTCCAGAAAATAATTTAAAAAAAAAAGGTTTTGTGGGCACAGAAAACCAATACCAGGTAAGTTGTCCTTTTTACTCGTGTTGGAGTATCCATCTTCTCCCGTTTTGTAGAGTTAGCCTTTTCCTTATAGGGGAAGGTCAAAGTGAGGCCCTAACAAGTTCCCAAGATGCTCAGGTCAATGCAATGTTAAAGACAAAAGTCTGCATTTATGGGGAAAAAAAATAAGCCATTTTGTTGCATATGGAAGAGGCCCTACGTAGCGGATTGCTTGGCTCTTTGAAGCCAGTGTTGGTACACCAGATCGTTGCTATTGCACATTATCAAGGAGATGTTCTGCGCTCCCATTACTTTGTATGTATTTTTATTTGACTTCTCAGATTTGCACTTTACATTCACATGGGAGGATTGGCAGTCACTTTATGATATATTACAAGCAGCCACAATCAGGGCTGGAATAATTTTAGTGATCTGCAAGTCCATATTTCAATAGCTGGAAGAAATAAGAAGTGTTACTTTTCAGCCTTGGGTTATTTTCTGGAAGTTTTCTTTTGTAGCCACTTCAGAGAGGCAGCAGGTTACAACATTTACTAATCCTGTTAGCAGAGCCTAGCATTTTCCAGTCTGTGGTGCTGTCCTGAGTCCCACCGTCTGGTCTTTTCACTTCAAGCGCAATAGTTCTGGTGGTCACTGAAAGAGGTAGCTCCTGTGTCTAGTTGCACGGTTCAGAAAGCAGCCAGCACAGCAGAGCCTTCAGATGCTGTTGGAGACACACACAGAGTGAAGTGAGGAGCGAGGCTGGAGCACACAGATGAATAGCTCTGCTTCTCCAAGGGCACAAGAAGAAGCTATAGGGTAACCCTTAATAATCTGGAGGATTTCAACCCTTCAGAAGTGTTTGGAATGTGCCTTAGTGTTTGTTTCTAAAATGTTGGATCCATGTTCTTTCAGACTGGGGGCAGTCCAGTTGAAAACCTGTTGAAATAATATCTGGTTCCAAAACTGCCTGCTACAGCCCAACTCCAACATGCCCTACCCTACTGCTGGCATCTTCTGCAGGGCCATGCCACCTGTGTTTGACTTGGCAAGTGGTTCTCCTTCCTCCCTCTCTTAGAGGCTCAAGCTTAGACCAGGAGACGGCAAACCCTGCCTGTTCTTTAGTTCTTGGCACAGAACTTACAGTTCTGAGGTCTTGAAGGACAGACTGCATCATTTGTGCCACAAAGCATGGTGACCTGTCTAGGTGAGTATGCAGGGCCCTGGTGTTCTTACCAAATTCAGTTTACATGCGTCATCTTAGATCTGGATCGACAGTCCAGACTGGTCCAGCAAGTACATAGCCCTGGAGACTGGCTGAATGGTGACCTGGAAAGGCTGAGAATAATAAATGGTGTATTGGTGTAGTTTTTAAGGAATACATACATACTCCATGTTAAGTGCTAAGGTATTAAAATATGAACTAAAGGTAATGTTACACAGTCCATGTTGGAGGCATTTCAGGTGCCAAAACCAGAGATCCTGTCCTAAATCCCTTAAAAACATCAGGTCAGGAGTACTTTGCAATAGGTCTTTTTCTCCTGAATACCTACCCTTCTTCTCCCTGCTTGAGCTGCACTGTCCTCTGCAGGGGCTGCCGGCTGGTGTGTTGGTAGGAGAGCACGCTGCCACCAAACAGTGCACATACACCTGAGAAGAAAAAGTACCACTTGGTCGCTATCAGATCCCACTCTGCAGAACATAATTTTGTCTTTTGTCCACCTTTTGCAGAAGTTACAGCTGATTAGAGTTAGGCTTGTCTGAACACTTGCATGCAACACCTTCTAGCTGAACTTGCCTTGAATTTCAAATTTGGTGTCAAAGAAGCCCTCAGGCAGCTTGGTAACTGAGAGGCTGAGACAGGAGAAGTTAAAACCTCAGGAGCTTCAGTGAGGCCATGTATCAAAGCTGGACAGAAACTCAATCTAGTGCTAGGTGCAGCTGCGCACTTAGGAAGCAGCACGAGCCAGAATTGCATCATGTTCATTTCTAGCAAGTTCACAAGTTGAACTGCTTATGAAAGGCCGAGTCAAAAAATTATGTGGTTACTTAAGCTGCCCAGGCAGGGGTACTGCCATGGCTTGTATCAGTACACATGCTGAGTCCGCTCAACTGGTGCACTAGAAGCAAAGTGACTAGCAGGTGACTGTCCTGGGTATTTCTTTGCTCTTCTTAGACCTGTTAGAGCAGGACAGAACCTCAAATGTGTAAGACCAAACATACATGACTCTGTTTCCCTGCCCATTGGGCTGGCATCTGAGGAGATGATTGACTGGCTGGGACAGATGGGAGACAACAGAGCTGAATTTCATGTGGATATTACAGCATATAAGCTGACTTTTCTGTTCTAGACACTTTGAGCTGAAGTGCTATGAATCTGACCCTATAAAAAGTCAGAAACACCATATAAAAATCATATTTACATACCAAACTGTTTTGTTTACTCCAGCCAGTCCAGTCTCAAGTCACTGAAACTGTGTTGCAGAGCAGATTTGAGAACTACATTAAAGCTGTGCACCAGTCAGGCTACTTGGGTTTTAAGTCTGTGAGATGTTTAAATCAGCTATTTTTAAATAGTCTTAAGAAGTTCAGAGGATAGGGTCCGTGAGTGGTAGGTGATCCTTTCACTTAATCTTACCTGTTCCAGTCGATGTGCCAGGGTCCTTACTGCTAGTCTTTTAAAATGAGAAGGATGTCTCACCCTGGAGCTAACAGCTACTGGACAAAACTCTGCAACGTACTCACTGCCATTAATCTCACACCTAAGTGAGAGAACAGATGAGCAGACCTAGATGAAGTCAGGGCTTTGTTGATGAGCACATTGGTTATTCAATAACTACTTGCCCGTCCTCAGTGATGTTCCATCTTGGAGCGCTGTTGAAGTCTAGAGATCCAGTTACCCAGCAGTTATCCAGGTATAACTCAGCATCGGGGCTCTCGTCTTTCAGCTCCACCTCAAGAAACACAGGCTCCACGGGATGCTTGAGTATTGCCACTTTGGGCTCATAGAATTCCACAAAAGATTCATCTTGAGAAAACACATGAGGATTTTGTTGTTGTTGTTAAATTTCATTTAAATTGAAACATGTTTGGAAATGTTCTGATTTTCCTAGAAGGAGGCTTACCTTTGGACACTCTTGAAACTACATTCAGGGCTTTTCTTATCCTTCTGTTTACTGCAGTAAAAGAAATATTTTTGCGGTTGTTTAGTAGGAAGCAGGGCATATCTTAGCAAGAGAACTTACAACTGAAAAAGTCACAGAAATTTAGGAATGGAGGAAGTGTATTGCCTACCTGCAATATTTGATCTTGGTACTATTGTACCGGAGCCAAAGGGAGGTGATGTGGATGGATCACTAGCGAAAGCACCTAGCACTAGGGTCTCTTTTGCTCGATAATAGCACAGGACTGTTAATCTATAACAGGAGAAAGGGTAACTTTTGTGTTCACTTTTACTTTCCAGCAGCTGTACTGAAGTGAGCCGTGTCAGTGAGCAGTAGCTCTTACCTGTAGTCTGGATCTCTTGTGATTATCGGTGTGCTCTGTCCTGGAAGAGTCTCTTTCTCGTAGAAGATTTCATTTTCATAAATAATGTGATCACCTTCAAACTGTGCATATGGGAAGCTCATTAAAAATGGAATCTTCTCAGGAGCTGGGGCAAGGGAACAAAAGAAAAAATGCAGGAGAGGGAGACTTCTAGCAGATGTATCTGCTCTGGCCGTAGGCTTACCCTTACTGAAGTGCCACAGGTAGTGACATGGAACTTGAAGAAGGCATGTCCTTCATTATACTCTCTAGGCTTGCAAGAGCTATCCCTTAGCTTGATTTTACTCATGTCAATAGCAGGAACTGTCTTCATTTGGGCAGATATCATTACAGTACCATCTGGGTGGCATACTGAGAAAATCAGAGAGTTGGTTATAAAATCAAGGAAAGAATCACAGAACTTTTTATTGATTGGCCAGTTGTGTAACTTACTTATAAATGCTGAAGGATTAAAACTGCAGCTAACAGAGAACATCTGTAAGGTCTCCATAGTTCTCACTTTCCTTAGGGCAACATCAAACCTTGCTTTAATTTTCTGAAAGGACACTTCCTGTGAAGGAGGTGATGGAAGAGGTCTCCTATTAATGCACATGATTCATATGTACAAGGTTCTGCTCTTTAGCTTGTTCCACTTGAATACTAACAAGTCACAGGAATTAAGTCAGTATGAAGACTTGAGCCTGATGCAACATGGGGGCAGAAGTTTTCTTGTATGAAGTAATTGGTCACTGTCACAAAGATAAATTTTGGCTGATTATTGTAGAACAGTTCAGATGTTTGTTACAGCATCAATTCTCCCCTGCCATGTCTTAACATTTCTACCAAATGTTCCTTTAAAAGAGCTTCTTTCATAAAAGCTATATTGAAATATTGTTTCTGGCTCAGTGCAGATGGGACATTTTGCCTCATCTTACTAAAAATACTGAGGAGTTTGTTTTTGAAGACTTGTTACGTATCTTTCAGAGACCATTTAGCGCTGCAGATTATGTAATACATGGCATTACTATGCAGTTCATGTACCTCATAGGTAACTCCCACAGCAAACAGAGGTACTTGCAAGATCAGGTGGGTAGAATTGGTAGCTGGAAGATACCCATTGATAAGTGCAACGTGCCGGTTCAGGAGCTTGTTACCAAGATACAAGTTCCAATACTGGTGCAAGCCAAAAGTAGGGATGGCTAGATACAGGTTTTCTTCATCACAGTAACCAACGGCTTCTGGTATTTCTGCGGGAAGAAAGTGGGATGAAGAGCTAGCAATGAAGGAAGGTTTCAGTGGTGATGTTTGGCCCAGACAGGGATTTCTATCACAGGTATATTTTGTACTGGCACTGCTGCAGTGCTGTTACATGCGTATTGGCATTGTCCGTCTGCAGAGCTTTGGCTGTGTTGTGGATATAGCAGCTCACAATTGGTGGGATTGGGAATCCTCATGCTTTAGCAGTGGCCTGCCAGCTTCCTTCCAGGTCTACTCCCTGTTTCAGTAAGGCAAGCTCAGCTATGTATGTAAATTTATGGTTTTGGTCAGCCTTCTTTGGGTTGAACCCAGATTTATTTCAAAGATGAAACAGAACAGTGAGAAGACTCTGTCACCTTCATGGTGTCCAAAATCTAGGAAGTTTGAGAAAATGCCAATCAGACCTTCTGACTGGTTCAGTAATCTAAGTGCAGCTTTTAGTGGATGATTGCATCCTTACAGAAATGCTGTCTTTGGAGTTCACAGGAATTTATTTGAGTTAGTTGAGTCCTGCGCTGGATTTTTTTAATTGAGATCTCTCTTAGCCAAAAAAATAGCAATCAAATCCTTGAAAAGTTTCACATTAATTTTAAT
>JAVSBS010014590.1:0-32780 GCA_033124195.1 Coracias cyanogaster | reverse complement strand
TCACAAAATTCAGCACCCAAAAAAGAGGCTGCCATGTCTGAAACATCTTACAAAATTCTATAACCCAATTTATATCTCATCTCTGTTTCTCTGCCTTGGCTTAAACCAGTAACTTACAAGGAACATGTAAGTACTTGCTTCCCCTGAGAAGTCTGTACCAGTTGAGACATTAATCTAAATATGATAAGTTCAGGCCCTTAATAAGATCATATAAAGACATAGTGACTTCTCTGTATTCTAAAACTTTCAGTATATTTTGGAATTTTTTAGAAATTCATGCAGATGTTGCAGATTTTCTGAAGCCCATAGATCTTGCTTGCAAATCCCAGGTACATACTGAAATTTGACCTAGCATAATTCTGGTAGTGCTCCATGATGGCATAGCATCTTTGCGCTACGACTGGTAGCGTTCAGATACCATGGACCTCAGAGGCATGAGTCAGGAGAGCTAACAGATGTCCAGATGGGTTACTAGACTGTAGCCAAGATGAACTCAAATAATATTTCATGTAAGTTTTAAATGTCTGTAGATTATCAGTTGATCTCTATTAAAAGATACATATGGTTTGTAATTTCTTTTCAGAGGTACAGGGATTAGGATGGATGCAAGTGAAATGTGTACAGTTTATTCTCATTTATTTTATTTCAGGCATTTCACTTGTATAAAAATCAGTTTTCTTAACATGTCTATGTTTTAAACATACCTGTATTTGTGAGTCTTGAGTTTCTTCATCCTAAGTAGTTAGAGAAAAAGTTTAAACTATGTGAGAAATCAAATATGTAGGACCAATTTATACAGCCTGTTTAGCAAACATTAATAATTCAGGGTAAATGTATATTCTAAGATTAGGCTCTTATCACTCCCTCGAAGGATGAAAATTGCTCTGCAGTCTAACATGAGAACAGGTGACCTAACACACACACAAAAGCCTCGCTGGTTCTCATGCCATCTACTTGTTCAGCCTAAAGTGTTCTGCAGAAGCAACAATTGCCATTAACTTTTTTCAAACAACAAGCATGAGTCCCTAGGCACTCAGAGCTTGCAGGACCAGGATGCATGAGGACAGCCTTCCTACATGTACTGCTGATCTGGTGGTGGCCATCTCCAAATTTTCACAGCCCTGGGCTCCTGCACCAGCCCTGCCAGGCTGCAGTTCCCAGATCCCACCATTCAATTGTCTTGGCTAGTAGTAGGATCACATTGCTCTTGAAACCAGGAAACCACCTCCTGAGGACTCCAAAGCCTCCAGTTCAAAAGGAGGCTTTTAAAACATTACAGGTACCTCTCACAGAAAGCTCTGCAAGATGACCAGGGACCCAGCTGGCACCCAGCTGTGTGAGAACTGCCATAGGCACAGCTGTCCTCCAGCCTCTGCTAGTCAGGATGCGCTTATATACACCTAATGAGCTTTAAAGACTGGCAAACTGAGCAGCTAGCATTTACACTCTTCTCAGTTTGCCCCTGTTGATTTTGGCCAGCAGATAGAAGAGGCGTCCTTTGTGTGAGGAAAGCAAATGGGAAAAGAAGAGAAACATTTGAGAGCATCACGGTGCCTGCAGGAAGATTTGTTCACTCTGAACTCAAGGGAAGGCAGCACCACAGGCTGAACAGTCTCCAGCTTGGGGAATTATACTTAAATCATTGCCAATTAACACCAACTTTTATTTACACATTTAAGTATTGGTAAAAAAAAGAAAACAAGCCATTTTAAAAAAAAGCTTAGGGAAAAACCTTTCCTCCTACTTCTTGAAGATCATTTCAAGTTCAGCTGCTCTCTTTTCCACCCTCCTTGTGTCACATTATCTCCAGTTTCACCCTGCACTCAGCCTTTAGATGTGGCAATGGGTGACATGGGAGGTTTGGGGTCATTTTCTGCCTGTCTCTCCTCCATGCCTCTTGCTTTCCTCCACTTCTACTTCCATTTCCCTGCTCACTCTGCCCCAACATGGGTCACTTGCAGGTTGCAGTCCTTCAGAGGTACCTGCTCCCATGACCGCATCTCCAGCCGTATATCCACATTGTTCCCTTCTGCATGTCCCCATTGCCTCTTTCTCAAACATACCTACACAGGGATGTTACGCAGCCCCTTTGGTACACAATAGGCCCTTCACCATGGTGCCAGAGCTGGTCAGAACTGGCTGTGACTGGCTGGGGGCAGCCCCTGGCCCACTGTGGCCCTGGGTGCCAGCTGTTCCCAGCTCTCTCACATGAAGTTTCACCTAGGCCAGAAGGCAGGTGCTCGGCCAGCCCCTCCTGCGCAGCATGAGGTAGAAGATAGAAGGGGGCTCTCAGTGAAGTTGCCCTGTGTGTGCCTGGCCTCGGAGAGAGGCTAGTGTGAGGGTTTGGCCTGAAAGCTCTTGGTACAGCAAAGCTGATGACCAGATGGGGGGAACTGACGCAGGGTTCAAGCACATCCCACTCTTCCAGAAGTAAAAGTCACAACATATAGTTTAGCTGCTGCAGCAGCAACATGCACCAAAACCTGGGATTCCCCCTTTGTTTTTGTTATTAAATTTTAAATGAGAAACCCAGCCATAACAATTGTATTTAATTTGGATACTAGGTATTATTTACACTGTGCAGTAAAGCAATTGATTCCAATCAATTGTTCTTGAGCTTTCTGTGTTTTAAAAGAAATGGATAATTCATCACAATCATGTCAATTTGTTGTTGTTGTGGAATTCAGTACGGCTGGGAGAAGGCGTTTCCACCAGCACTGAACACTCCCACGGCATGAGAGGCATTCATACAGCTAAATATCTTCATGGGAAGTCATTCCCAACCACTCTGCAACTTCAGATGGGCTGGTGCAGTGTAATGAAGCATGAATAAATGATATTGTGTAGCCTTGGGATAAATTTTGGTGGCCTTAAGCAGATAAGTATGGAAAGAAGAGTTAAAACAGTTAAAAACAGTGGGAAAGCTCCTTTAAGTATTAAGAAAAGTGTGCTGATCTTCCCAAAAAAGGTAGAAAACATACGAGGTTTTGCTCTCAATATATATGCCCCACTCTTTTTGAAAAGGTGAGTGGACATAGTAGTTTTTAAGCTATATACGACCAGGCCCTGCACAGCACTTGAGAGGAAGGAGAAGAGCAGACAATCCACCTTCCCTTCAATTCAACCAATCTGTCACCTCTTTTCCCTTTTGGGAAAAAAAAAAGTACGTATACTTTACATGACTTTCCACCAGTCCTTAAATGAGAACAGCCATACTCATATTGAATATCTGCCCTAGTTCAGTGTCCTCTCTACAACACCTGTTATTAACAGAGGATTATAAGAGAGATTATGTGAAATAATTCAAGACCTGGGTGATTCTTCCTTTGGTATACCATTGGTGCTTCCAATACCATGATGGAGTACCAGACATCTGAAAGCTAATCCAGCTCCGTCAGAAAACTGAAATGACCATGTTATCCGGACACAGAGTTGGAACTAAGCAGTGTGATGGAGGTTTGGAAGACCTGCAAAGAACAACTGCAAGCTAGAGCTGCTCTGTAAGTGACTGTCAATAAATAGGTACCAACATGTGTGAAAAAAACTCATGACTATAAAAGGGAAAACGAACCAATAGAAGGTGATTGTTGTTTGGGGAGGTTTTTTTAATTTGTTTTTTTTTCTTTTTCTTCCCGATTGCTTGTTACACTCTTCTAGGTTAATTTAGAATGGCTGTTTCTTCCACAGAACTGAAACAGCTAGATCCACGTGCAAGTTGAACCAACAATAAACACTGGATACAAAGAACAATAAGCAATCAGAGCAAACAGACTAAAGAGCATTGTCATACTGAAAATTGTTTGATCAGACTATTTAGTAAAGCTTTGTAAACAGTAGAAGAAATCCAAAATGCCAATCAACTTGCAACCAGAAAATAATTTCCATCAACTTACTGGTACCCAATAAATTGGCCAGATTTCATTACCAGGTTTCAGTCATATCCTTACTTAATAAGTACTATGGCAACACTAAGAAGATAGGACCTCTCCAAAATCCTTGTCTGGATTGGTTCACCATCTCCTTTTATTTTCCTTCTTTCTCATCTGAAATCTGAGCTCAGCCCAGCAGGACAGAGAGCCCTTATTTACGAAGCAGGTTCTCTTTCTTCTACTTCTCCCCGGGATATTAATGTGCCTTAGTACGAGAGGAGAGTTTGCTCTCCTCTTTTACCAGGTCTATTGTCTCTACACATACAGGACTTGGGCAAGTTAATCCACAGATCGAAAGACTAACTTCACCTTAAGTCTTTTTAGTAGTTTCTGCTTCAGATGATAGACCAGACCAAAACCAATAGTTCTGCAGTGGTTAAACAGTGGGACAATATTTAATATCTTATCTTATATGGAAGCAAAGATTTAGAAGCAAGTATCTGGTTCAGTGCGGAAATGTAGACTAAACCAAATCTTTCAGATTCCAAATATACATATTTTTTAACCAATCGTGTCCTGCTGGAAATACATTTTTTTCTTTAATGAAGCCAGTAACAGGAATCGTTTACTCCCTACTAATAAATCTTATTCATGTATAATACTTGACATGTGGAAAGTGTTATAGCAAATAACACTTCATTGCATGACATTAACTGAAGCATTAAGTCAATCTAGTTAAATTGGAATGCTGCCTTATTGTGTAAATTAACTTTGGTGAAAACCAGGCCAAAAATTTCAAGGTTATCTACCTAAATTTAAGCATACAACCATGCTTTTAATCTCTGGTAGAAGCATTCTCCATTCATTCTGGCTTGGGTCTGTAACACCAAAAATATCCAGAAAATTAAGGAGAGTTGTAGCTATTTAGTATATTTGGGGAGGGGCAAACATACAGGAATACAACCCATAGGGCATACAGAGATATAGCTTTGAGGCTCAGATCCTTGGAATCAGTAGAGTGAGACATTCACATGCTTCTTTAGATCCGAGCCTTACTTCAGTTGGGCAATACCAAATAGACTCTTTTTGCAAATGTAGTTAACTAATATAGAATCATGGAGTGGTTTGGGTTGGAAGGGACCTTTAAAGGTCATCTAGTCCAACCCCCCAGGAGTGAGCAGGGACACCTTCCACTGAACCAGCTTGTGCAAGGCCCCATCCAACCTGATCTTGAAGTGATGAAGCATCTACAACTTCCCTGGGCAACCTGTTCCAGTGTCTCACCACCCTCAGAGTGAAGAACTTCTTCCTAATTTCTAATCTAAATCTGCCCTTTTCCAGTTTGAAGCCATTACCCCTCACCCTATCACTATAAGCCCTTGCAAAAAGTCCCTACCCAGCCAAATTAAAACAGGTTGATGTGAAGTTTATGAGCTGGGTGAAGATACTAAAGAGGTGTTTATAAAAGACAAGTCCCTCTCCACCTTTCTTGTAGGCCCCCTCAGATATCAGAAGGCCACAATAAGGTTTTCCTGGAGCTTTCTCTTCTCCAAGCTGAACAACCCCAACTATCTCAGCCTATAGAGAGGTGTTCCAGACCTCTGGTCATCTTTGTAGCCGTCCTCTAGGCCCACTCCAACAGGTCCATGTCCCTCTTGTGTCAGGGACTCCAGAGCTGGACACAGTACTCTAGGTGGGGTCTCATGAGAATGAAGTAGAGGTGGACTTCCTCTGACCCACTGCCCGTACTTCTTTTGATGCAGTGCAGGATAGGGTTGGCTTTCTCAGCTGTACTTATGCATTGTTGGCTCATGTTGAGCTTTTCATCAACCAGCATGCCCAAATCTTTCTCCCCAGGGATGCTCTCAATCCACTCATTGCCCAGCCTGTATCTGTGCTTGGAATTGCCCCAAACCATGTGCAGGACCTTGCACTTGGCCTTGTTGAACTTCATGAGGTGTAGCACGGGCCGACCTCTCACACCTGTCCAGGTCCCTCTGGATGGCATCCCGTCCCTCCAGCTTGTTGACCGCACCATACAGCTTGGTGTCATCCACAGACTTCCTGAAGAAGCACTCAATTCCACTGTCCACATCACCAACAAAGGAGTTAACACCAATCCCACTACCAATCCCTGAGGAACACCACATGTCACTGGTCTCCACTTGGACATCGAGCATTTGAGTGTGACCACCCAGCCAATTCTCTATCCACCATGTGGTCCATCATTCGAAGCCATGTCTCTTCAATTTAGAGACCAGGATGTCTTGCAGGACAGTGTCGAAGGCTTTGCACAACTCCAGGAAAGCGTCCTCACTTGCTCTTTCCTTGTTCACCTTTTACTCCATTATAAAAGGCCACCAGATTTGTCAGGCATGATTTGCCCCTGGTGAAGCTATGTTGGTTGACAGCAATCGCCTCCTCATTTTCCATGTGCCTTAGCAGGGCCTTCAGGAGGATCTGCTCCATGACCTTGCCAGGCACAGAGGTGAGACTGACTGGCCTGTAGTCGCCCAGGTCTTCCTTTTTTCCATCTTTGAAATGGGGATTATGTTTCCCCTTTTCGTCAGTAGGAACATCACCAGACTGCCATGACTTTTCAAATATGATGGAAAGTGGTTTATAGCAATGTCGTCTGCCGGTTCCCTCTGGACCCATGGATGGATGTCCTCAGGTCCTATGGAACCTTCAGGTTCTTTAGATGGTCTCGAACCCAGTCTTCACTTACAGTGGGCAGATCTTCCTTCTCCAGTTTTTGGCTTCTGCAATTTGGGAGGTGTGGCCAGAGCCCTTGCCAGTGAAGACTGAGGCAAAGAAGTCACTGAGTACCTCAGCCTCCTCCATATCCCTCATGACCAGATCTCCTGTTTCCTTCTGGAGATGGCCCACATCATCCCTAGCCTTTCTTTTGGCTAGGGAAGTTTTATTGTTGCCTTTGATGTCCCTGGCCGGATTTAACTCTGTCTGGGCTTTACTTTTCCTAACCTGATCCCTGGCTGCTCAGACATCTTCTTTGTAGTCCTCCCTGGTTGCCTGTCCTTGCTTCCACTCTCTGTAGATTATCTTTTTGCCTTTACATGTGTCCAGGGTCTCCTTGTTCATCCAGGCAGGCCTCTTGGCATTCTTGCCTGTTTTCCTCTTTTTCGGGACACATTGCTCCTAGGCTTGGAGGAGCTGGTCCTTGAATAGTGACCAGCTTTCTCGGGCTTCTCTTTCCCTTCTAGAGCTTTATCCCATGGTACTCCACCAAGCAGATCCCTGAAGGAGGTCGAAGTCTGTTGTCCGTGATCCAGAATGGGGGAAACAAATTCAAAAGTAAACTACTGCTAGTATTTTACTCATCTCATTCCATATGAAATTATCTTTCAATTTATATCTTATCTTCCATCTTGAAATATATATAGCTGGTGTTTAAAACATTCTTTTCTCCTCCTTATGAGCATCATCTCTCAGTATACCTGTTTACATGCCGTAGCTTGGAGTAAAGAACCCCAAAACCTGAGCAAAAACGTATGTTCCCACATTTGGGAGTAACTACTGCAGTAGGAATGGAATTGACATTTTGCTTTCATTGGAATGCATAACTATGTATTTATCATTTATTATAGTTACCTCCAGCCCAATAGTTAACTGTTGATGCCCACAATGGTCAAGTAAGAACATTCCCCTTGTGGTCTGCTACCCACAATTGTTATTCCTTGCTGCCACCCACAGACTAGTGTCTGAGTCAGGAGAAGGAAAAATAATAGACCAGTTAAAGGACAGTTCTAGTAAGGACTTCAGGGAAGATGAAGACCTCACAGTGTTATTTATTTCCATGCTGCTTTTTTGGCAGATAGGAACTTTGTGACTGGAAATGTTGCAGCAGGCCCTCCAGATTTCAGGTGGGGGCTCTAAAAATTCTGGCTATGGGCTGTTGTGGTCCTTCCTCCCACAAATTTTAACTCTTGTGTAAGATTCTGGTGTTTATGACTTGGCGTTTTGTAGTCATATGTTATTTCACAAGGAGTTCCCTACCCAACACACAATACATCAATAAAATTGGGATGCTAAATAAGCTAGAGGTTTGTACCTTCATTAAGACAACTCTGTGTGATTTGTATCCTCATATTATTCATTTGCTTATATAGCATCTGTGTTCATGGAATCATGCACATCAGGAGTTCACTCAGATCTTATCCGACTGGCACAATGCAAGTAAACAAGGGATTTTAAAGTAGGTGAATCCTTGGCATAGGGGATAAGAACTCCAGTATTTGGCAACATAATTCAGACACAATTAGTCAACAGGACAAAATTTTGAATGTAAAGAAGGAAAGACATCTAATAGATCACCTGCATCTTAAAAAGGTTGGAATAATACACTCTGTAAGCTATTCCTCATGAAAAAAAAAAAAAAAAAAAGATGCAGGCAGAAGGGGAGAGTATATTATAATATGGGAGAGAGCTGGTAGGGAGGCTTCTCCCAGAAGAGGCCAGAAGACTCCTTATGTAAACAGTGAACATGCCGAGCCAGACCTCACGGCGAGAGAAAGTAAGCTTTCTCCTGAAAACCCAGAGCAGACTGTATAGCAGTTGCTGTGATTTAGGAAGCTACCAACTTAGTGGGTTGAAAGTAAGAATAGACAAAAGGACTCACTCTGAAAGGACACAGAACTGGAGGAAGACATAGGTTTATAAGCCTATTTTATTTCCACCTAATTTTGTATTTTCTCTACCCATTAAGAAGTTTGCTTTTCTAGTTCATATTTGATCTGAATGACTAGAAACTTTACTTTTAAAAAGGTGCAGGAAATCTAGCTCAAAGCTCTAGGGTCCTGGAGGATCATAGCAGTAAAACTTTTTTCAGTTCAAAGACAATATAAGCCAGTGCTATTTATTCCAAACAAATCTGAACCACTATGGAAGGGTGCCTCAGTTCTTTCTGCTTATTACTGTGCACACTTCTTTCACTGCTTTTATTACAGAATATTCTAAACCAGGAGTTGAACTTACTGATAATTTTAAAAGTCCTCAGATTGATAGAATCATTTAGGTTGGAAAAGACCTCTAAGATCATCTAGTCTAACCTTCATCGAACGTCTCCCTAACCCCTAGACCATGTCTCAAAGTGCCACATCTACCCATTTTTTTAATACCTCCAGGGATGGTGACTCCACCATTTCCCTAGGCAGTCTGTTCCAATGCTTAACCACTCTTTCAGTAAAGAACTTGTTCCTGATAGCCAATCTAAACCTCCCCTGGCACAACCTGTGACCATCACCTCCTGTCTTATCATTAGTTACGTGGGAGAAGAGACCAGCATCAGCCCCACTACAACCTCTTTTTAGGTAGTTGTAGAGAGCAATGAGGTCTCCCCTCAACCTCCTCTTCTCCAAGGTAAACAATCCCAGTTCCCTCAGGCGCTCTTCATACAACATATTTTCCAGACCCCTCACCAGCTTTGTTGCCCTTCTCTGCACCCGCTCCAGCACCTCAATGTCCTTCTTGTACTGTGGTACCCAGAACTGGACACAATACTCAAGATGTGGTATCATGAGTGCCGAGTACAGGGGCACAACCACCTCCCTACTCCTGCTGGTCCCACCATTTCTGATACAGGTCACACAACTTCTGATACAGAAATACAGTCCTTGTTTTACTTGGCCCCGAATTCTGAGATTAAAGTCTGAGTCTCAGAAGTGGACCATATTCAGTGGATCAATATATATTTATCTTCATGTACACTTTAATTAAAGGATAAGAATAACACTGAAACTTTAAGAGATAAACAATCTAGCTTTTACTACTGTAGATAATATGTGTCTTTAAATCAGACAAAGCTAGAAACAGAATAAAGTTAAAGGCTTGTTTTTTTGCCCCAAATCACTTACATACACATTGGTTCTCAAGAAACAAAGTAATACTAATATTCAAATCAGCAGACTTACCTGATACGACAAGAGTCTGTAATCAGGGTTACTAAGCATAAACCAGGAATGTTAATTCATCATAAAATAGATCACTAATACAGGATATATATGCAAGCTACTATACAATGACAGGAAATGGGTACTTAGGACATAAGCAAGTTACAGCTGTTCAGAGCCAAATAAATACGAACCACCAGATCATTGAAAACTGTTATCTTTGGGATACAGCTCCCTACTCAGACTGACAGGAGATACTTCAACTCCCATATTGTCTTACCAACCTAGAACCCACCCAGCTGCCTACTGAAACTGCTATTTCTTTATTACAGAAGTAGACCTTAGCCTGGCTAAGAAAGAGAGTTTGCAGCAGGTCAGAAGCTCAGTGAAACCAACAGTAAGACAGATATATCAGCAGCAGTTTAATTGAAGTTAATTACGAAGTTGAAAACCAAAACAGTTTCAGCTGATCTAGTTAAACATGTGTATTAAGTTTTTGAGAGCAAAAGTACCCAGGACAGACAATATTCCACCTTTATTACTGAGGTAAAGGTGGCTTTTAGGTAATGTGCAGCCAACTAATGAATAGTTGTGCTTATCAGAGAATTTAACTCGGCTCCAGCCAGCCCCCCCCCACCCCAAGCTGGAAGACAGGGATGACTGCTCTGGTGAGCGCTGCAGTTTACATAACTTGTTTTATATATTATTTCATTAGGGCTATTGTTATTACTGTTGTTTCTTCTCTCCTTGTGTTGCTCTATTACATTCTCCTTATCTCAGCCCACAGGGTTTTGCCTTTTTCTCTGGATTCTCTTTTCGATCCCACTCAGGGGCAGGCAGTGAGCGAGTGTCTGGGTTGTGCTCAGTTGCTGTCTGGGCCTAAACCACAACACTGAGGTACTTAACTCCTTCTTTGGCTTAGTCTTTAATAGTAAGACCGGTTATTCTCCAGGTACCCAGCCACCTGATCTGGAAGACAGGGAAGGGGAGCAGAACAAAGCCCCATAATCCAAGAGGAAATGACTAGCAACCTGCTGCACCACTTAGACACACATAAATCTATGGGGTTGGATGGGGTCCATGCAAGGGTACTGAGGGAGCTGGTGGAAATGCTAATCAAGCCACTTTCCATAATTTATCATCAGTCCTAGCTAACCTGGGAGGTTCCAGTGGAGTGTAAGTTAGCAAATATAGTGCTTATCTAAAAAAAGGACCAGAAGGAGCATCCAGGGAACTCCAGGTCTGTCAGTCTGACCTCAGTGCCAGGGAATGTTATGGAGCAGGTCATCCTGAGTGCCATCATGCAGCACGTTCAGGACAATCAGGTGATCAGGCCAAGTCAAGCGTGGGTTTATAAAAGGCAGGTCCTGCTTGACTAACGTGATCTCCTTCTATGACAAAGTGACCCACTTAGTGGATGAAGGAAAGCATGTGGATGTAGTCTACCTGGACTTTAGTAAAGCTTTTGACATTGTTTCCCACAGCATTCTCCTGGAGAAACTGGCTGCTCATAGCTTGGGTGCACACACGCTTTGCTGGATAAAAGAATTGACTTGATGGCCAGGCCCAAAGAGTGGTGGTGAATGGAGTTAATTCCAGTTGGTGGCCAGTCACAAGTGGTGTTCCCCAGGGCTCAGTATCGAGGCCTGTTCTCCTTAATATCTCTATCAATGACCTAGAGAAGGGGATTGAGTGCACCTTCAGGAAGTTTGCAGACAACACCAAGTTAGGCAGGTGTGTTCTGATTGAGAGTAGGAAGGCTCTACAGAGGGATCTGGACAGGCTGGATCAATAGGCTGAGGCCAATGGTATAAGCTTCAAGAAGATCAGTTCCTCCACTTGGGTCACAATAACCTCCTGCAATGCCACAGGCATGGGGAAGAATGGCTGGAAAACTGCCAATTGGAAAAGGACACAGGGATGTAGGTTTACAACCAGCTGAATATGAGCCAGCAGTGTGCCCAGGTGGCCAAGAAGACCAACAGCATCCTGGCCTGTATCAGAAGCAGTGTGGCCATCAGAAGCAAGGAAGTGATTGTCCTCCTGTACTCAACACTAGTGAGGCCACACCTCAAGTACTGTGTTCAGTTTTGGGCCCCTCACCAGAACAAAGTCATTGAGGTGCTGGAGTGTGTTCAAAGAAGGGTAACCAAGCTGGTGAAGGATCTAGAGCACAAGTCTTACAAGGAGTGGCTGAGGAACTGGAGTTGTTTAGCCTAGAGAAAGGAGGCTAAGGGGAGACCTTATTGCTCTCTACAACTGCCTCAAAGGACGTTGTACAAGGTGGGAGTCCATCTATTCTCCCACATGACAAGCAACAGGACAAGAGGAAATAGCCTCAGGTTGTGCCAGGGGAGGTTTATATTGGATATTAGAAAAAATTTCTCCACAGAAAAGGTTGTAAAGCACTTGAGGAAGTTGTCCAGGGAAATGGTGGAGCCACCACCCCTGAAGGTTTTAAAGATGTGTAGACGTGGCTTTTAGAGACATGATTTAGTGGTGACCTGGCAGTACTGGGTTAATGGTTGGGCTTGATGATTTTGAAGGTCTCTTCCAACCAAAGTGATTGTATGATTCTATGATGTCATTCCAACTAAATAGATAAATTGCTTTACATATGAGCTTGACACTGTAAAACACCATAACTCCTACTGCATGAATATGTTACTAGGAAACAGAGTTTGTAATTACCCATCTTAATCATGTCTCTTTAACCAAAGTGAATGCATAAATTAGAAGAATGAATTACAAACCTGCAGTTTCTCTCTTGGCTTATTAATAATACAACAAAAGCACTTGTTTTAACATCTTTATGTTCTATCTTTAAAATCTTTCTTTATATACTATTACCTTAACATTAAGCTAAATTTTAACAGCATCATGAGACATCTGGAAATAGAGAATAACTGCTTCCTGCTCAGTAGTCATGACAGAGAACAGTTTTGCTATTGTCTTGCATGACATCTGACCTCACATGGGACAGTTCCTCCCCTACAAGAATAGCTGTATAAAGGTGATAAAAAGTGAGCTCCATAGCAGGTAATTTACTCAGCTATTGCTCCAAGAGGCAATTTCTTTCCCTGCACAACTGCCCTACATTACCTCAGCATCTTCTGCAGATTCCAGTGCAGAAAAGCTTTCTGTCCCAATATCAAAACCAAGTTCTGCAAGTCTGTTTTTTCCTTATTAGGAAAGCTGAGATGCAGACAGGCCAAGGCTGAAATTTTCTGTCACCTCAAGGATTTGGAGACCCAGGTGCCATTTATCATATTCAAGTCTCCAAGTCCTTTAGGCAGGTATGAAAGAGTTCCAGCCTATGTAGCAGAAATAGTAACAACTATTCCTGATCTGCAGAAAGTAAATGGGTCCTAAGCACACCAAAATCATCAATCTCCTTTCCATTTCCACATATTGTAATTTTAAATCTTGCTGTCTAAGCTGAGCAAGAAGCAGTGCTTGCTTGTACAGCCCAGGGAGAACAGCAATACACAAACTGTTAGTTGGGCAATTCAGTCAGATTTCTCCAAAGATCTGTGGGGTAAATAACCAATAATATTCCTTTTTGTGTGCACTACTGGGGGAAGGCCAAGGCTCTTCATACATATGAAATAAAATTATTTATATGAAAGAGAAGTATCTGAGTACAGTGTTAGTTTTCTTCCTGAATGCTGTTACACTTCATCTTCAACATGTGATCTTTAGCTTTTTCAATCCAAGTTTCACTCACAGCAGGATGAAAGATGTATTCACTCAAGAGGCAAACTCAAAAGGCAATAAACCATTCTAAGCAGACAATTCTTAGAGAAAATATTAAATGTTGAGTTCCTAGTGCTCTTGTTGTACTTCTCCCAACGTGATCGTCCCTATCATCAGATGCAACACATTTCCCTTGGCTTTGTGACTCAGAAACAAGTAATAGAGTGCTATTACTAATGAAACAAAGTAAAATAAAACTCCCCAGATTATAGAATCAGAGTTAGACCTGAATGGAAAGACCATCTGTGGTCATTTAACCTCCAATTTCTCTGCCATAGTTTGTCTAGTCTGCCTGGTGGAGTTTTACATTATGCTATGTTTTAACTGGCAGTGCTTACCTCTGCTATGTCAGCCTTTCCAGCCTCTAACTTTTTAATTCTTTCTGAATTCTGCTCTGAGATATGGTATACAGAAGCCTTTTACCTCCATTTTAAGTTTTGTGTTTTCTCCATTTGTCTACTACTGCTCCTAATTCTTCTTTATCAGTTGACATAGGGTATGCATCTCAATGGCAGAGCTGTACCTAAAACTAATCTAGATTAGACTAGCTAACATACATTTCCTATTTCCAATGCATTTTATTTCAGAGAGCTCTGTGGTTTTGAACCAGAACAACACAATTTGAGTAAGTTCATTATTGATCTAATGTTGAGCTGGTAAAGTGAAAGGTGTACTGTTGAAAAAGGTACTCTTAGCACAGACTCTACAGAGCAGGCTTCTTTGCAGGCATGAGCACCATGGTAGCAGGATACACTAAAGTGCAAAGAAATTAGTGGAAAATCTATGCGCACCTCCTTCATACTGTTTGAAAACACTAGTTCAAATTAATTTGTGGGACACATTAAAGTCTTTCTTGTTATTGTGGGAAACAAACTTTAGGAGTTATGTCTCATACTCCTGGTATATGATACAAATTCTTCAATTTAAAGCTAATTTTACAAGTAATGTATTTTAATAAAGATGGATGGAAACCATGGAAAATGTTACATTGCTGTCAAACAATGGAACTTCACTAGGGTTTTGGGATTGTGCCTTTTCTCCTTTTCTGACCAAGAAGATATACCACAGGTCAGAAATCTAAAAACAAGCAGTAGAAATTACTTCTTGCAGAACTACTAGTATGTCATTAGAAAAGGACTATCGAGTGAAAACAGGGGCAAAGATTTTACCATAAGGCTGCCAGAAAAAGAAAGAATGGCAGAGGTAAGTCTCTTTTATTTTTTTTTAAGAGTACTGACAAATGAAAGTTATTAACTTTGGACTATATTTACAAAAATAATATGAAAAAAATATTATTTGCCTACCTCCCATCTAGTTGAAAAATTCTTTTAAGTAGGAGTACTCTGTGAAGGTGTTAAGAGGGACTTAATAATTAGGTGATCTCATTAATTTCACACAAAGGTTTGCAAAAAAATATTTTCATACCACAGTTGAAAGCATCAGCAGATTGTCTCTTGAGACAGCAAAGAACATTGCTGCTTGACTTCAGAAAGCATAAGCAAATTCAATAGCTTTTTAAAGCATTCACCAAAGGTAACAAGGAGAGCATGACACATGATTTGGCAGAACAGCTCTATAGAATGAAGCCAACTTTTAGGTATTTAAACTTATTCTCAAAGGACATACATATCACCAACAAGGTTAATCAAGGTTGTTCCTTTTGTTGGTTTTTTTTTTCCTGATTTAGTAGAATCCCTTGAATGAGCAGAATCATTGAGAGTACCATGTTTGTATGCTACAGCCATTTTCTACAATACTATGGCAAAAGAGACTAGACTGCAAGGCTCAAGCAAACACTGTATTTAAGCTTAACTTACAGGTTTCATACACCACTAATTCAGGTTTTCACAGATACAACGGAAAAATGCACTATTGCAACTTAAAAGCAAAGGTACGTTAAAACAGCCTAAAAACTACACGAAGTATAATACATCTGTTAGTTAATTGCCTATGGTTACAAACTTACAGCACACTAAATATTCACTTACCCCTTACAACCCTCTGTCAGTCACCCACGCTAACATTACCAAAACTTTTTTACGAACTATGAACCAGATGATCCATACAAACTCCCATGTGCAATATGTAGTCAACTGGTAGGAAGCTCAGATAAAAACAGGTAGTATGCCCTATTTAAAGTCAGCTCTTGTCATACAAGCAGATTTGCCAGTGAAAGTTGTGCCGTCAAATGATATTAACAGTGATTAGTGCAGAAACCTATCACCAGTATCATGCGGCTTTCATTTTCAATAAGTCTTCTGGTGATTCCTTTGAGCCACTGCCCTCTTTCCTACCCTCCAGCTGATTTCTTAATAGGAGGGGTTTCTTCAGGTCCTCACATGATCTATTTAAACCACTGAGAAATATAGGCAATTTCATTGATCATGACAGGGACCTAAAATGCCAAATTAAACCATGTGTTGACAAGAATGGATGAAGTTAAATTAGATCAGCCCAGTCTGATTGTGTCTGGGTAGCAATTTACTGACCTCTTGCCAGTACTCTCAACTCCCACTGAACTGCAGGTGACATTAAAAAGAGTGTCATAAATCACCAGTCACCACGTCTTCAAACTTAAACTTTAGTTCATAGAAAAAAGACATTAAAAGAAATTAGAATGAGGAGTAAAAAAATGCACAAAATGCAAAAAACCGACAAAAACCGAAACAAACTCCAAGCCCCAAAAGATCAATAAATAACCTGTAATAAACAAAGGGGAAGTGGTTGAAAGAGAGAGGTATTTATTTGCTTTTGCTATTAGCCAATGGGGCATTACAGAGTCTTCACTACTAGAAAGCTCAGGTTCCTTTGCAAGTTGATGAGAAGCTTCAAATATGTCGGCACCTAAAAATCCCATCTTTGATTTGTACGCTCATAGAAGTTCAGAGAGCGTGATGTTGTTAAACAGTCCTTATATCCTCCTAGTCTCAAGAAACTGCCAAACCTTTGGGAAGTCCTGTCTGTCCCTAGTTGTGTTAGCTACCAAAGAGTAATTTCCAGCAGAAATTTAAAACTACTCAAGAAAATAATGGTTAAGACTCTACTCCTGAAACATGTGCCAAGGGCAGAATAAAAGTTTGGGGTTAAGTAAATACAGCAGCTCTGTATCATATTAGGACTTCCTCGGTATAACATAAAGAAAACATAAAAATCTTCAGCTATCCAGGTATGTGAGTTATAAAGAAGATTTGCACTCTGCCTTTGGAGCAGAGGGAAAACTTCATGCAGTTGATACTCTTCCCCTCCATACACAAATAAACTAAAGAAAATTTGGTAATGTTATATACAAAAAGCACTAGCATTTCATTAGTTTTAAATAAGCTTATCCACGTGCAAAACCAAGGAAGGCAGGTACAAATCAGGAATATGTTGCATATCTAAACTTTAAGAATCTATATATGGAAAGCCACATGCACACACACAGGCAACATCAGAAGCAGAAAATCCAGCCATAAGGTGTCATAAATCTGTAAAGAGCAGGTTAATTAGACATGTGGGAGTGGTAAATAGCAGATCACACAGAATTACTGGAAAAAGGAAAAAAAATACTCAAGTGTTCAACTGGAAAAAGACCAAATGGAAGTAAAAACTATTTAAATACTGAAGGAATGAAGAGCAAGCACAGAGCCATAATTTATGGATAAGGAAGGGGGAAAAATCCTAGACTAATTCAGCTACAATCCTGGGAAGAGATTAGAAAAATTTATTTATGCCCGAATTCTCCAAGACAAAATATATCAGCTGAGCTGTCTAAAAGAGGAGCATGCACTGATAAAGAATGCTATGCAAGATAACATTGATAGGAGATGGTATAACATGCTTTGATTTTGATACAGAGGAAGAAAATGAAAAAGGATAATAAGGGGAAAAAACATATCTAGGAAGACAATAAAATTAGACAAACCAGATTGTGAAGTAAAAGAAAAATTACAATATAGTTGATGACAAATTAAGTAAAGTAGGAACAAAGAGTTATCAGTGTGATTAGCCATAATGCCAAGTCCTAAGATACCTTCAAAGAGAAATCAGGTGATTAATAGAAACAATTTACAGGATGTATAGTACTTGGTTAGGTATATTAATCTCAGGTAAACAAAGAAAGGTGCACAAAATGTAAAAGTCTCCTCTGGTTACAAAGCCTCCACACAATGAAGGGAAAGAATAATTCCTTGCCTATGAGTGTGTCTAGGGCAGTTGCTCAACCAGATCAACATGTGAACAAACTGCATGAGTAAAGCTTCCCTTCACTGTGGAAAAGGGATGGCAAAATTCATTCCAGCCTTGTTCAATATCTCCCGCATACAGCCAAGTACAGAGGTACTAATTGCACCTCCCTGAAATACCAACCAGAAAAAAAAAAAAAATAAAATCAAGACAAACAATATCACTTCAGACAAAATTGTAACTTTCTGTTGTTTTGTTTGCTTGCTTGCTTTTTGTTTAATTTAGCATCAGATCATAGTTCGTCACAAATATGCTTCTACAGGGAGCTTGCAGAAAAGTCTTCTCAAACAATGCAAGTTATTGGTTGTTAATACACCTTTCCCAGGTCAAGTCCATTCAGATCATATTAGCATTTGGGTTTGGGTTTTTTTGTAGTTTTTCTTCTTTGGTTTTGTTTTTTGGTGGGTTTTTGTTTGTTTGTTTGTTTGTTTTGTGGTGGTGGTGGGGTTTTTTTAGTTGTCTTCCCTTTCTTTTTTCTTCCTTCCTGTATTTTCCCTCCAGAATCTGCTGTTCCAATTAACATGGTCAATTGGATGACCAGGTCATCATCAGTAATTTACCACAGTTCAAATGACTGTTTTCTAATCTCCTTCAAGTGGCTGCTAATATTAATGACATGTTTTCCTGCTCTAATATAGTAGCACAATGTCTGTGCAAGTTTTCAACATGCAGTACACTTCCCTCTTCTTTCCACATCCACAACATTCCTTTCTCATTCTTGCTACCATGTGTCTTCCTGAACCTAAGTCCAAGTGGATTTTTGTTCAAGATTCCTCCTGCACATTAGTTCTATTATCAAAAAGTCAGATCCTCTGTAGACTTTGTGTTACACCGAAAGCAAATGTTGGTTATGGCATTTGACCTTACAAACATATATATACACCTCTTGACATATAAAACATACCAACCTTGTGATAGACACAGCTGTGATTCATAAGGAACAATTCTAACTTTTTTTCTTAAATGTAGAAAATGTGCACCCCACTCCTTGTGGCTTTTCTTAACTTCAGTGTAAAGTTCATGCCTCCATTTTCATCACCTTAATCACCTTCCGGTATGAATAGACACACTTATGCTCACTGAAGAAGTGGGTTATGAAGTTGTAATCCTGCTTTTGGTTCTTTGATGGAGTTCATCTGTGTTCAGTTTCTACTCCACACAGAACAGTGAAATATTTGATATTTTTTACCCTGACGCTGAACTGACAACTGACCTACATCTCTCCCAGGGGATGAAAGTTTTAAAGGTCTTTTTACTTTCCACTGTAGGACCTCAATATGGTTAAAGAAGGTAGAAAATGTTTTAAAGCACAATTAACACTAGCTTTATAATCTTTAATATCGAAGAGTAACTTGTCAACTCTTTAAGAAGCGCAGAGCAAGACACAAACAATGAATCCAGCAAGAAGGAAGTACTGCCAATGTCTGCTGTACACAGTGCGGACATCCCCTCCACACTTTTGAAGATATGAAAAATGGGAAAAGCCAGTGTAAAACTAAAAGGTATCCACTGCTAGTGAACACAATGAAACTTAAAAAGACTGATGCAGGGAGAGGAAAAACAACATAAATCCAGAAAAATAAATAAAAGGTGAAAAGAGTCCTAATTAGTGAGAGTTATTGTTATAGCATATCCTACTGCCCATTGGAACAAAACAATGAACTGACTAGAAGTAAAAAAGGACAGGAATTTCACATGTAACTTAAGACTTTCTTTCAGTGTCATCAAGGAAAAATGGAGATAAGATTCTCTTACCCAGGACAAAGCAGCTCCAGCATTAAAAAAAAAAAAAAAAAATTAATCTATCATCATAAAATCAGTCTGGCTGGAAGAGACCTTCAAGATCATCAAGTCCAACTGTTAACCCAGCACTGCCAGGTCCCCACTAAACCAGGTCCCTAGGTGCCACAGCTATACATCTTTTAAATGCCTCCAGAGATGGTGGCTCCACCACTTCCCTTGGAAGCCTATTCCAATGCTTTGCAACCCTTTCTGTGAAGAAATTTTTCCTAATATCCAACTTAAAACTCCTCTGGGCACAATTTGGGGCCATTTCCTCTTGTCCTATTGATTGTTACATGGGAGAACAGACCGACTCCCACCTTGCTACAACATCCTTTCAGGAAGTTGTAGAGAGCAATAAGGTCTTCCCTCAGCCTCCTTTACTCAGTACCCCAATACAACTAAGAAATTATAATATTTTTAACAAGAACCAATTTAAATGGCCATTTTGGTCAATTTGGGATTATATCAGAAACTTTATTTAAGGGGTTTATTCTAAAATGCCACTTCAGGACTTAGAGAGATTTGGATTAAAAAGTTTTCACTTCTGCAGAATCCAGGATGCAGATCAGTTTCAGCTCTGGAGGGGGCAATGGAACCTTTGACTCTGCTACATCAGAGATTCCCCGTGTTAAATATATATATAAATATACATATATATAGAATTGTGTCTGGGATTAGTGGTCATTCAAATAAGGTTTTTATTTTCTCCCTCTCTCTGCTAGCACACACTTAAAATTCTCTCTACAGAGCAATGTGCTTTATTTCAAGCTTTGCTATGCTTGTTTTGTAGTAGCTGAAATAAAAAAAAAAAACAACACAACAGAAAACCAAAACCACAAAACCCAAAACCCAACAGTACTACAGTGAAACAGAGCACTTAAATAAGGTCTACTGTCAGCCATTTTAAAAAGAGGTAATTACATACAAATAATTTCATTACATGCAATAATTTATTATTTATTGTGGTGTTGGAAGGTCCCTTGATCCATGTGAAATGCAATATAGAAGCCAGCATAATAATAATTAATATTTAATATTAATTTTCACTATTTCAATATACTTTCAATGGCATTTTGTACAGTAGATTATTTTACCACAATAAAAAATTTTCTGTGCAAGTACATGCTTATACAGAATAGTTAGAGGCAATGGAGCATTTGCTGTCTGCACACAATGCAAAATAGTTTGTTAAAACTTTGAAGTACCATTATGTTAAGTGAAATCTATTATGATGCAAAGATTAAAATGCATTTTCAATTGACTCACATTTCCAATTAAATTTATGGGCAGCAGAGACATAACGATATTATCCACAAAATTGTACCAGATATGATAATAGCACCCAATTGCATCTGTGTTGTAAAAAGTATAACAATAGTGCACTATCACTGGCTCTAATTACCTCCTACCCTTTAAAGAGTGGCAGGTGGCCAATGAAATGTGGATATAAAACCAGAATATAATCAGATTAAGGGAGATGAAGCTGTTATTGGCTTTTAGTTATGTAAATTAAGAACTTTACTCAAGTTATTTAGTCATCCTGAGGAGTGGAAACATTCATTTGGAACACTAATTATACAGTGCTTACTATGATTAGAACACCCAACTGTACTTTATAGTCTTTGTGATAGAAACATCTTCAAATATATTATGTTTGTAGTGAGAACAACTTTTGTTTATTTATTTTACAAGAAATCTCCAAAGAAAACCTAGTACAGATGACAGCAATCGGCACAGTGGTGAACCTGTAGGAAATGCTCTCTCCTCTAAATTGGTTCTCTTTTGCTTTGCCTTTCAGACCTGCTTTGAGTCAATATCTTTCACACAGATGTACTCAACTACTAGAAATAGTCTTTCAGATGAAGCACAAATGGAGGTCCTGATCACCTGTGGTCTCTTGAGATGGCACAGTACATTTGAAAGGATAGCAGTTTTTACTCATATCCCACCAGGATTTCTTAGCTGCTAGGCTAAGCAAATATAAGGCCTATTTTCTCCATAAATATTTGACTGAAGTATAAAATGAACTATGATTTGTACTGTGCCCATGACTATATTGCATCTACTTCATACAAACATGATTATTTCCTACCACAGGTACTCACTGAAAGAACTATTTTCACTTGGGTTTTGCCAAAGCGAAAAAGCCTCCATTATGCTAATTTCTAAAAGGCTGTGTTACTTAACCACATGAATCACTCAAGAATAATTGCATTTCATTATTTATCTGATGGACTGATATGTCATAAACTGTGACTTACAGAGGTGTGTAATCTACAAGCAATCCATATAAGAATAATTTGATAATATATTTTGCATGACAAAACCTCAGAAGTATTGTTAGTTCACGTTCATTCCAATGTGGAAGAAATTAAACTTCTGACATAACTGCCTCTAACACTGAACATTGTGGGAGATGAGAGAGATAGGGGATTGCAAACAAGGACAACAAGGCAAGAAGCAGAGGGTTTTAGCCCCCAAAGACATAGCAGGGCCTATTTAAGGTTCACTGTGCAAGTTTCCATTGATTTTGCAAACAAAGTGCTAAAATACTGCAGGTTGTAACATTAAAAAAAAAAAAATCCTAAGTAAGACAATTTGTTACTATTGTCTTGGCTACTGCAAGTAAAATTATCCTCCTTCACAGTCATATTGACAAACACAAACCTCCAAAAGGAAACATTACTTTTAATCTTTAGGACTCTATACCATCATATTATGTTTTTTGTGCAATAATAAACACGATTACATTTTTTAAATCTTTTTAGTCTTTGTCTTCTTATTAAATTGCTTCAAATCAACACTTCACTCAATTTTCAGATTTTTTTTTTCCTTTTCTAACTTCTACTCTGCTTCTTTGCACAAATAAGTGAGCAGGTTTCCAGATAGCTACTGTATGTTTAAAATGGAGCTCCAAAATTTACAGCAATAATCTCAGCAAAGGTGAGGCAGAAATGGTCCTGATGCACAGATATACTTTCTCCTCTATCCTTTGTATATGACAAAAGCTGACAGGATTTGAAGCCTTCCACTCTACCTCTCACTTGTTTAGAAACTTTAATTTTTTCAAATCAGAATAAGTTATTTAAATTATTAGAACAGAGTCAAACTAAAATTTTGTTTCTGAACTTCCAAAACCTATGGAAAGGCCAGATTCCGACCCCATATTTGGAGGAGGTCTCTAGGTCTTCGGTAGGACAGAGAAAACAATCTAATATTATTACATCTAAACCTTGGTGTATTTAGATTCAAATCAAGACCAAAACCTTGCCGTCCATGTTGTAGTCTATGATAACTCAAGAAGATTTTACTGGGATTTATAAAATCTGAGAGACATCTTTTGTAGCCACAGGATAACATATTCCTTATCTTAAGTACCATCTATTTGAAACACCGTTCCTGCTCTCTTCCTTTCTGGTTAGCAAAACGATTGTTTTGCTGACACCAAAAGGTAGAAGCAAGAAAGGTACCATGTGTCCCTGTGCAAGCAGAGAACAGCAAAGTGATTTGTGACCTGCTTTTGATATATTTGTTTGAATCTGCGTGCACAGTTTTGATATGATTGGTAGGCAAAAGGGAAGAAAAAAAGTCTAAGTGTTCGGTAGGTCAACTATTGATGTAACAGTCTGAGCAAGCACCTGCAAAATTCACTACAATAATTTATCTGTGTGGGTCAATGGCTATTGACTGCCTGAAAATAAAGGTCAATCGCAGTGATACATTTCAATACCATAGGTATGAACATAAATTAATAAACGCAGCACAGAAGTGGGTTTTGACTCCGGTGGAAAGGACAGATAATCAATATCTGTGTGTCCTTGCCCAGGCTGAACTTTGTACTTGGATTATGATAATTAAAGCCTAAAAAAAGTGCTGATGCTTTCATATAATTAAGAGATGGAGGAAAATAAGAAAGTGGTAAGTGGCTTTTGTTGGCCATTTCATGCTGGAATGGGCAAATAAAACAACTAAGCCATCTGAGAAAAGCAACGCTGTGGTTTTTGCAAGCATCCTCTCCTGTCCCAGATACTATTTCTACTATATGCTTGCTTGCCACAAGAGTAAATTCAGCACTTTACACTGCAAACAAACATAGACAAGAGGTTTCGATAATTTTTTGTACAAGAGCCAAGAACGTTTGAACTGTTGTTTGGGTTTTTTTTCAGACAGGTGGACTAGCCATAAAGGTCCACTCATCCCTGGATGTTTCATCCAGACTGAGCATTTTTTCAGATGTTTGAAGGTCCCCTTTAGATAGAAGCAAAAGCACAGATTTCCTTGAAGCCTGGAAAAACCAGCCACTTGATTTGGTGGGAGCAGGATGCAGATATAGCAGCTCCCCTCTCCACATATGCTGTTGAAAATATCAGGAGGATGGGAATAGGACCATGAAACTGAGGCAGGGCTCAAACAGTCTGGCCTTAAGCAACCATAAAATTGTGGATGTATCCCAAGATGCAAACTGCAAAAGAATTAAGCTAAATATGCATTCTATCATGTGTAATCTGTTGTTCTGTGAAATTATTGAATTTCGATCACTTGATGCAATGACTTGCATGACAAGTATAATGCCGTTTGACTTCTCTATCTGGCCATTGCAAGAGTTGCCTACATTATTGAGGTATTTCATTAAATATGCGGCATTAATATTACAGCCATATCATGAAACCAGTTATTAAGTGAAATGACTAAAATGTCCTTTCATTTAGAGAACTGTTAATTTTCTGAAATCATATGTAGAACTCTATGAGTGAAGGGGTGAGCACAAAGACTACACAGTACTATAAATATGTATAGTAGGAGTAGTTTTACCTCTCTTTTTTAGTTAGCAATTCCAAATAACCAGGAACTAGGTATTTTACATATTATCTACCTATTATTATCCATATTTTCCTGTTATGAATAAAAGCTTTTGCCAATTCTCAAATTGCTTAGGTTCTTAGGTTTACATCAGAACAGTAACATAGTTATTTTCTTTTTAAAATATTTAAAATTTCTTTGAATGCACATAAGCAGTTTCATTGCTTATAAATACCTAAACTGCAGAGTCCTAGATGATTCACAGATGAATCAGGCTTTCAAAATTGTAATCTCAGTTCTATACCTACACATGAAAGCACACAGAAAATGCCAGGTGCTATTAAATTTTTATTTCCCTTCAAAGAGTTTAAAATGTGGACACACTTGGATAAGCCTGCTTCTAGATTGTAGCCACATACCACTTGACAATAACCAGGCAGTTAATGTGCTCAAACTGCTATTTGTTACACAAAACAAGGCCATTTTACACTTGCATTATGTTCCCTCTTGGTTTCATGCACTTTTTCTTTCACTGTACAAAAGTTGGCATCTTTTTCTGAGGGACAGAACAATGCCTGTTGTAAAGAAAATAGCCACATAAGAAGTGCTGTCAGAGACATGTAAATAATAGTGAACATATAGCAAATCAGAAGCGTAGCAGTTAACTATTTCTCTTTAATCCTTTTCTTCTTCCCTCATCTCTCTATTTTAAACCTGTTTAACTTTGTTTTTTCCTCCCCTTTCAATTGAACGACTGCAACAAGTTAATTGGCCTCCTAGTGGCTCTATCAGTAAACGAGTTTTAATTCAATTTCTTAAACAAAAAGCATTTCTTAGCAAGTTATTCAGGATACTCCTTTCCTTCCAAAATGGATTGAATTGTTACTAAACCATAAATGTGAATATTATCACCTAAGTTGAATGTAACAGGGCAAAATGGTTTTTCTGCTGTATTTTTTTCTGTGCTAAATTTAGCTGAATTTTACCTTTAAACTCAGTTTAAAACTAAAGATTCAGATTTTCTGAACATCTTTCAGTTTTCTTTTTTCATTGGAACTAGAAGTCAAATTTAAACTGAGTTTCTTAATAGTTTATGTTGTCTCTGAATATAACTTAGTCTCAAATGACTTTTCCCTGCACAGGCAGTAATTTCTATTTTCAAATGAGCATTTTAATCCTTGCCACTTTATAACTGACTATTTCCCCTAAAGCATTAAGATGACCTACGGTACATATGAACTGTAAAACCTTTAGCTTCTTCATCTTAACCTGTAAGGTTAGATTTAAGTCTGTGCTTAGAGGCTTTAAAAAATTCTTAATTATTTGTATTTACAGTTACATGAATTAAAAATTCAAAGTTTATTTAGGTGCTCTTTAATATTTGCTGTTTCTTCCTCCTATCAAGTGACTGTACATATATTAAGGTATATCTTAAAGTCTAAGTACAACACAGTATTACTTATATGTATGCAATGTACCTCATACTTCATCATTTCCCTATTTCCATCAAGTAGACTGACAGCATTCACAAGAGCTAAAGCTGCAGAAGCATACTTGATTTCTTAGTTCTCTGACCAGTTTTCCCACCCACTCACTCAAGATATTTCTTATCAGCTAAATCACTTATATCTTCTACCTTCCCATCAATCTGCTGAATAGGAAGAGAGTTCAAATCAATTAACAATTCAATTTCACTGTAAATAAAGGTTTTTAGGTGTCTTAATCTATTCTCCTGTCCCTCCTCTGCCTCTTCTCATACATTTCCTAAAATTCATTTTGAAGGTGTCAGAATCAAAGCTGAGTCTTTTCAAGTATTTTCCTCTATAAATAGCCCAAACTACCCTTGAGCTATACACCAATCTGTGGGTTGCACTGGCTTCCTAGTAAAACCTGTAAGTTGGTACACATATTTCATTTAAATAAATATACCCGCAGCCTTAAATATTGCACAGTCATTACACAGTATAAAATCAAATTCAAGCAAAATTCTTAACCCAAGGGTAGACTTTCCATCCCATAATACTTAGGTGTCAGTAGTATTAAGAAGACCAGTTACAGTATAAATAACGGCTATTGATTTGCCAGTCATTTAGGTCAGGTACCTGACTGCAGAGCACTCCGGAGCACTCCTGGCCCACTTTCAAATGCAGGAGCTCAGCTCTTATTCAGGTGTGGAGTCAGATCCCAGCTAAGGCAGATAGCCAGGGTATTGGGCACAACAGTTAAGAACTTACCTTTGAGTACTTGTTGTAAATCAAGTATTAAAAGTTGCAGAGATTTATGTATAGTTATAATCTAAAAGCACTTTTCTCTTTAAAATGACTTGACATTTCTTAAAGCTAATTAAGCACAATTAAATCATAGATTATTTTACTCTTCCTAATATTCGGAGCCCACCTTTCTTTTCCAATATATGTAGTATCTTAACTGATTAAATAATGATTGTGGAATGTGAATAGAAAGGTAGAGTGATTCTACCTACATCTCCATCATAATGACCCCAAACCAAACAATGTTACCATAACTCTCATAGCTAAATTCAGTGGTAATTAAAGATATTTCAAGTGGTATATGCAGACACTCTGGAGGAGGCAGTTATATACCTACTATTCTCTTTATCATTAAAACCTTTCAACTGTTTAATACTGAGCACTTTTTTTTCACAAGCACAATGAAGCTCCGCTGCCATTGGTTTTATTAGGTAGACTGAGCATGCATTCATGATGGAAACAATTCAAGTTAACACCCCTAAACACTTCAGTCTTCATAATCTCTTAATTAATTTCCACAATAACAAATTAAATTTTACCTAGAGTTGTTACAACCTATTCCTTGAAATTACCTTCCAGATGGAGTGGTGTACATTGAGAGCCATAATTTCAGTCCAGAGATGCTGCCTCAGACATCAGTGGCAAAATGGTAGCACTTTCAGCATGATCCTAGCAGCACGTCTCTGCAAGGGCACTTCAGGATTTAGATGGGGTTTTGAATGGGTTTTTTGGATGCTGGAAACCTGCTTCATGCTTGTCAGACAAACATCTTCACTCCGCTTTAATTCATTTTTTGCATTATTTCCTTTGAATGTCTTTTCAGACTTTCTGAAGGGTCGTGCTAGGGCCATACCCATGGCTTGGGATGTGCACTCAGCTTCTCTTGGTGGACAGGAAGACAGTCAACTTGGGAGCAGGGTCCCATTCCTTGGGTTGGGCAGCCAGAGGCTTATTGCTTCTCGTGCATCTTTGGCCAGAGAAGACAGCTTGCATCAGGTTTTGAGATGGCCTGTTTCTTATTTTATAATCCCCTTTGCCTATGTTAACTTATCTTTGTTCATTTCAGTTTGTTCTCACCATAATTTAAACAAGTACTGAAATTAATGATTTAATACCATCTAGGTATTAATTCAGCCAACCAGTAGACTATTTTAGTGCCTCTCAAGTAGTTAGAAGCATGAACACCAATATTGGTGTTTAGCTTCTCCCGAAGCTGAGGAAGGAACAGGGCAGTTACCTCCTTTGTGACCGTACGTAAGTAAAAGGGAAAAAATGTATCTCAAGGTTTTAGATTAAGACAGGTTTTGCTTTAGTGAACATGGTGTTATTCTTCCCCAGAATAACAAGCATGGCCTGTGTTGTGCTGATTCATTTTATACTGCCATCAGTTGCCTGATCACACAGGCCAACACTCAACTCAGCAACATCCCCTCAGAAGTCTTCTTTCAAACAATCCTGCCATAAATTCCTGTGGGCCCAGCTCCTCTGCTACCCACTGTGGTGCCAGCATTGCCTGCTGGACACAACAGAGAGAGATGGCTCCTCAGTGGCCCCTTCACATGAAAGGCCACCACCAACAGATCTCAGCAAGGCATGACCAGCCCCAAGAGAAGCCACACAGAACAGGAAGCATTTCTAGCCGATCATCTCCTGGTTAAAGTAGCCCGGGCCTTGCCCACCACTCCAACCACAACCACCTGGGTGAGGGTGGAACCACAAAGACACAGGTGGGCCAGGTTCTGCTTCTGGAACCCAAAGCCAATAGGAAAACCAAAAAATTCTGCTGGGTTGTGACTCATTCACAGGTCAACTCCAACTTGGGGCCCACAACTCAGGCCCCAGCACTTCAGCCTGCTGCCCAGTGCAGAAAGTCACAAGGTTGTTTCCTCCCCTTTTTAGAGGCAATCCTGCTCCTATGAGAGTTCAAGGAGTGAGATTTTTATTGAGGCTTAGAGTGGGCAAAGGGGAGAAGTGCCTCAGACTCCACCTTTAATCCTGGATACCTGGCATAGCGAGACCACATTCTCTCCAAAGGCATTCTCTGAGAAGATAAAATACCAATCTAAAGAAAGCATATAACATTCAGCTGTGTATTCTTAAACCAATTAAAGAAGTTCACAGTGACTTTTCATGTAAAATGTTTGCTTGATCCCATCCAGTAGCAGCTCAACTGTCCAATATTCTTTAAATCAGAACAGTTGTTAAAATGCACTTCTCCTCTTGTCAGGAGGAAGCAAGTCCAGTGACTCACTGTATGTGATTCCACGGACTTCCACATTTATCAAGTACTAATATGTCTTCATAAAGTAGACACACGTTGTAGGTGAAAAGATACCACCATCAGCGTGCCAGCCAAACAAACCAAACCTGGCATACAAGTCCAGGTTGTGATTCCTTTTTGGTACAATGTGTTCAGCGAACTAGGGTACTCCGAAGATGCTGCACATCCGACTAAGAGAGGTGCCAGAAATCACCAGGCTTTATAAGGCTCTATGGGCATCAAAAATACAGGAGAATCTTAAACTGACTCATGGTGTTAAGTGGAGCTTGTCAGGCATTTTCTGCCAAAACATTTTTAATAGAGTTGACAGAATTGGTTACAGGAAAAAATGACTTTTAATGAGTCTCTAGATTACACAGGGATGAAAAAAAAAACCACCAACAAACCAAATGTCCACAGCATCTCAATTTCAAAAGGAAATATTTTATTTTCCTATGACTTCTTTTCTAAAAGGAAATACTTTATTTTCCTGTGATGGCCTGTCGTCCTGTCTAGATATTTCAGCATATTAATACTGGAAATTTAAAAAATGGAAAAGTATTTCAAAATCAGAACACTTTGATTCACATTATGTTATTATTATTATTATTGAAATATTTTCAAGTCCTTAACCCTTAAAGGACACTCCTGGAAGGAAAAATAACTCCTTAGCTACCAATAAGTCACATTATTAGGCACATTAATATTTCATGTGAAATGAAAGCATGTGAAGGATGCCAAAAATAAGCAAGAATAAAGATTCTCCTTAGCCTCTCTGTTGTACTCTCTCACAGCATTGTTTTGATAGTGGGGGTTTTTTGTGTGCTGCCTGGTTGTACTCATTTTTGCTCAAGTGTTTGATCTTTCTTCTTTCCCCTCTTTCACCATCTCTGTTCTCCTCAGCCTTTTCCCTCTATTATTGCCAGTATGTGGAACAAAGATGACCCTCCCAAGGGCCCATGTGGCAGTGGACACAGTAAGATGGATTGAAACATCCTTCTCTTGAGGGAGAGACGGGGCGAAGGGACAACAGAGTAAAGCTGGTACAAAACCCCTACCAGGTTCAGATTCTGCTCTTCATGATTTCATGGGTGTAGCGAAGAACCCAGTAGCAAGGCCAGACCTTCTTCCCTCATAAGTGTGCCAGAAGTCAAGGAGATCTTTCTGGGCAAGACACAGACTGGTGTTTATTTCCTTAAGATAAGAACTACAGAGAAAAGAGAAGATACAGGAAAAGGATGAGGCATTTCTTGCTCCAAGGACAGATGCAGAGATTTTCAGTCATGGTTTATTGGCACTTCATATAGCACAGGACAATGTCATAAATTGCACACCCTATTCTCAAATTGTCTTCATAAGTACTGTGGCAGAAACCAGACCTGTGGTTTAAGATCATAAAGTCCAAAAGAAAGTCTCTCAGGAGCTCCGGTTTTACTTCTTGGTGACTTTCTTTGTCTCTTTCTGTACATCAATCTTTCTTTTTCTACTGCTGAGAAAGATACAGAAAATGAATGTATATATTCTCAAGCCTTAAGATCTTTACGATTTAAGGATGGCTGCAGACGGAAGCACAAAATACACTCAGCATGCAGGATTGGCAGTGTGCTATGTTTGCTTCATGCCATAGCGTCAGTACACAGCAACACTGCAAAGGAGTGAATCAATACCAGCTCCTATTGATGTGAGGTCTTTTGAGATTACATTCAACGCATTCATGACTCCCCTACATCCCAGCTTTGAGAGGATTAGATGTAAATTTTCTCTTCATCTGCTAGAAGTTTACAGAAGTTCCTTTTCTTACTTCTTCTACAGGTTGCTTGCAGACATTTTTCACAGAGCAACAAAGCAAACTGTAAGAATACAGCTAAGGTTTAAAAACTTTAACAGAGACAGGAAAATTTGATGCTGTATAGAAAGCAGTGCTAACATTTCATTTTTTAAACCAAATTTGCCCAAAGCAAGCTAGCACTGGCATTACACGCCTGCAAGAAGAACCTGGAGTGTCCAGAAGGAACAGAGAGGAGGGTATTCAAAAATAGCACCCTGCATGCTTCCCACAATCCCATAACGAGTTAGGAGGGCATTTCCAGATGTAAAATTGCCAGGTTTTCTTCCACCTGCAGCCGGATGAATCTTGTTAGCGTGAACTGCCTCTGCCACCATATGGGGGTTTGCAGGAAGTGCAGGAGAGCCCTAAAACCAGCAACCAGCATCCCTGCACCAAGCAGCTCCTTTTAAATGAAGGAACTGGTCAGTATTGCAATTCTCTGCCGGCCCGGCTGCCTGCAGGGAATCACCCCAAATGACACACAGCCAAAGAAGATGAATCTTTTCAGTTGTATTTATCAATGGATTAGATTAAAAAAAATGAACCACCAAATTCCCCAAACTGCTAAATCTGAGTATGCACTAAATTTGTGACAGTTGTAATCTGGAGCTATGTGTTTGTCACAGACACTCATATCCTTCACAAACCACTGTAATGAACAACAAGGAGAGTGTTTTTCCGATAAAATACACATAACTTTAAACCGTGAAGGAGGAACTGTCAGCAGACACTCACTGCACAAATGCATTAATTAAAAGCTGTTTAGCCTGCTGGGAAACTGCCTTGATGCAGAGAGCTGCAAGCAATCCCAGGACCATGAGCATATATTTCTTAAACCATTCAAGGGCTAGAGGTAGTCGTAGTCCAAGTTACAGAAACAAAATGCAGACACTAAAAAAAAATAGATTCATTTGTATGGACTACAATATTCATACAAAAAAGAAAAGAGCATCTTGACACTGAGTATGGCGTGAACCCTTTCAGACACCTATTTCCTATGCATTATTGCAGACATATAACTTTTCTAAGCAATGCCAACACATAATTTAAAAAGAGAGAGTTTGTCATAAATATAATTCCAAAATGATTCCAATGTCATGTGTTTAAGCTATCAGAAAGATTTCTGCATCTATCACACACTCAGTAGTGGAGTTAGTTGGAAAAGAAGTGAATGTAGAAGGGAGCTGTGTGCATGTTAGTATTACCACTGTTTATTTCTGTTCCTTTCTCTTTTTTTTTTCTCCTCTAGCTCATTCAAAATGCAGACCATTTTATGCCTTAGGACAAAGCAAAGATCTCAAGCGCTTCATAAGACTAATGCAACTACATAAAACATAGGGAAAAACAGTAATAAATTGTGCTAATTGTTGCTCCTAGTACTCTATATTCATGTAGGTATATATGTACATATACAAATGTGTACATATATAAATGACTACATGTTTATATATACTACTTCTTATATACACAAGAAGGGGAAACTGTATTCTAAGATCTTCTTAGCCCCTCTATGGGAAGAGCTGTCATTGTAATATCTACTAATACGATAGGAGTTGGTTCCAGGAAGGCCAAGGGTTAAAGATTATTTACAGTATTGTCTGATGCAGATAAAATCCTTAGTTCCCAAGCTGGTCCTGCAGAAGACAAGGGAGGGTGGAATGAGGGACAGCACTACTGTCCTGAAGTTTTCCAGCATCACGACAGTAAATATTTTGATCCCGACTTAGGGCAAATGAGTTCCTGTGAAATCTGATTATCACTGAAATAATAGGTTCACTCTCCCTGGATGAATTACATATATTTTACAAAAGTTGAGAGGTGCATAAATATCACTACATTGTAGCTGTCATTATGTCTTCCTTAACTTGGATGACATTTCAATAATACTATTAATCTTCTTCTATATCTGACTCCTTATGCAACAGCCCATCTTTATATGGCTAACCTTTAACATCCTGACCTGGTGTTTTCTGTGAAGCATTTGAGGATATCTTATTAGGTACTGTATTGGATCTGGCTGAGCTGGTTTTCCCCATAGCAGCCCTCATGGTGCAGGGTTTTGTGCTGGGAGCTAGAAGG
>JAVSBS010014588.1:8929-35550 GCA_033124195.1 Coracias cyanogaster | reverse complement strand
ATCTTTTTTTTTTTTTTTTTTTTTTTTTTTTTACTTTATCTGGCTCTTTTTCCCCCCAGTCTGGACCCAAGGACACCCGAAGAGGAAGGTGTGAGAGAAACACCTGTGAGAAGGCTCCGTGAGTCCCAGTGGCAGTAGCTGAGCCCTTTCACAGGAGCTCAGAGCCCATGGTGGCAGTCCGGCAGCAACTCCCCACCAAAGGTGGCATGTTCTTGCACCGACGGCTCATCCTGCATTTGCAGTAGAAGGTGAAGAGGAAGCAGCAAGGCTCTCCTCTTTGCTAGGCATCATGAGGAAGGGGGCGGCTGCAAGAAGAGGGTAAGCCGCTTGTCCTTGCTGTCTGGGAGGTTTAATTCCCATATTCCTGGGGGCCAGGAGAAGAAAGGGGAGAACAGGATGGCTGCCAGCTGTGACTGATTAACAAACGCCAGTGCCAGAGGGGCCATCTGTCTGTCTCTGGCTGCTCTGGTGTCTTCTGCCAAGCTGCAACCCACAGGCAGTGTGGTGTCTTCAGCCAAGCCAGGCCAACAGCCACAAGGATGCCGGGGCACCGCTGGCTGCCACCTTGCAGGGGATTAATTATTTTTAATGCCAGCAGAGCACCCAGGGAGCTGATGAAGGCAATTCTTGGCATGAGACAGGATGGCAGCAATGAGGTCTGAGAAAGAGGGACAGGTACACAGCAAGCTATTCATGCTCACCCACCCTCCAGGGCATGTCCCAGAAACCCGGGGCACCCTCTGAGATATCATGCTGTGCAATACATCCGATCAGTAAGTGGGCTGGAGTTGGGCCAACTCATCTACCCATGGGATGAGCTTATGTAAGTCTTTTGATCTTACCTGCAATGGCCCCTGATGTCACTGTTGCAATTATTGGAGTTTTTCTCTTCTCATTGACTGTAGCCAAAAATTTAAAGAGAAGTCCATCTTCTGCCATAGCATAAATTATTCGAGGCATTGGAAACATGGAGCCAAGGAGACTAAGGACACAGAAGGGGGAAATGATCTACTTACATCACCTCCTGCTGAGCACAGACACATAAATGAAAGCAAGTTTATGGCAGTACACACACTGAAGAGGTGGCTTTCATTCACTTCAACTTCTCCTTCAGGGGCTCCCTCCACACACCCATGTTACTGATAGCTAGCAACGGAGAAGCAGCTCTAAGATTTCTGGATACCTAACTTAGCCTTGGGGCACAAAACCAGCTTGACTTTCTGGTAGTAAAGGAGCTGTAACTTCTATAAGTCTCTACAAGTTGCTCACCTAACTATCTCCAAATTGATCTAAAACAACAGGCCTACAAAGTGCAGAAGATTACATTCTGCCCCTAGCCTGTCCTGCCTCCCATCCAGATGGCTGTCCTGCAGGCAAACTGCAGCCAGCCAGCCATGGATATGGTAAGCCCCATATGCTCCAGAAGATGCACCCTGCACTACCTGACACAAATCTGCTCTCCACCCAGCAGGCCAGGCTGCCTTCCAGGCAAACCAGGCTTGCACTACAGAGTTGCCTCCATGACTTAGTTGCTCATTCCAGATTTATATTCCAGAGACACACCCTCTGGGTCTGCTGCTAAAACTGGAGTTTCTGAAGTTATACTGGTCATGTGCATCTCTGAAATCCACCACAGGGTGATTTCTTGGTCCTTCTGAAGTCAATAGCTCTGAATTTCATCCCTGGTCTTGGCTCCCTTGACCCAGAGGAACACAGTGAAGGCAAAGCCCTGACATGTACCATTTCTTAAAGGAGCTGGAGACGTGTTTGCCTTGAGAGATACACAAAGGAAGGGCAGTGTCTCACCTCGTAGAAAGTGCACACAAGGAACCAACAGCTACTGCGTAATTGGCTCCCTCCCAACCCACATATTTAAAGGCATTGGGTAAAGGGCTATTGGTATCCAGCTGGTAGTAAGGCATCATAAGCGTCAGGGTAGCTGAGACGCCAAAATAAGCCACGAAGCAGATGAGCAGAGATGCCACGATGCCAATAGGAATAGCCTTCTGAGGGTTTTTTACCTCCTCACCTAGAAGAAATTGAAATATCAGCTAAAGGACAATCAATAACTTTATCCTAACCTAAGGCATGCTGGCTGGGGCCTTCAAAGGCTTTGTGGGCAGTGAGGCGCTGTGTGACCATAACTGCTGATGGCCTGCCCCATTCACTTGGCATACCACAGCCTGTTCGCTTCTACTTCTGCTGCTCCTGTCACTCATTCTGACAAACATTTGTGGAGGCCTTGCAAACTCAGGCACAGAAACAACCTGGATTAAAAATAGTCCTTTCCTCAAAAAGGATTCTTTTTATCTCCAATTACTCCCGCTATCCCACTGATGGTACAGCCCCAAGAAGAGTTCAATGGTCAAATGATGGGACAAGAAATTATTAGACAACCAAGTTGGGAAGAAAGTGTAAAAAAAAAAAATCTCAAAATTCAGGCTCTGATTAACTAAGAAACAGCTTTGGGCCTTCCCTGTTCTACAAAGCTGCTCTTCTCTGAAAACAAGATCTTCTGAAGTCTGGTATTTCAAGAGGATGAACTGATAAGTAGAGGCCCATACACCTGTAAGTCAAAGGCAGATGACTGTGTTTCTCCTCCAAGGAGAGACCCTAGGGCTGGCTGGAGGAATGGAGCCAGCACTTCTCAAAATCCTTGGAACAAGGATTTATCCTTCTTTGTGATATCTCCTCTCACCTCTGCTCCAGCTCTGAAGCAACTCAGTACTTGCCAAATGTGAAATTAAATATAATCTTTCCTTTCTCCAGGAAACCGAGATTCTTCTCAGCCAGGAGAAACATGACAGTGCTCACAGTTTCAGATTCTGGTGCTCTTTCTGATGATCTCAGAAGGAGATGTCTGGACCCTTGGAGATAAAAACTCCCCCTGATTCTGAGGCACAGCTTTAGGCTGCAGATGATTCCTCAGAGGCTCACTCTTTCCCTTGCTTTTTAAATACTCAAAGCCAGTGGAGCTTCTTTAGCTGAAGGCACTGAAAAACCCTACTCCAGAATAACCTGTTGATTAAAGCATCGTCTGGAGTTAGAGGATCAAATTTCACTAGTCATATAAGCCATCTGAACCTGGGCCTTCCCTGTTTGCTTAACTGAAAAAGCTGGATGTGTTTTATGTGGAGTCTTGACCTGCTTAGTGTCATCAGTGACCATCCATGAGACAGGGCCCTGCAGGCAAGCAAGAAGGGAGGAAGCTCGTTTTGTGGGTTATACGGTCTATCTCTTTGCCACAGCAGCTAGAATTCAACAGCCAGGCACCCAGGGACTTGGACATACTCAGCACTTCACCTATTAGGAGCAGCTGAGCCAGAAGTATATTTTGGGCTGAGGTTCAGAGGGATGACAAATGCAGTGCCGCGAATTACTGTATCTGTGCTGTGTGACATTACTGAAAGCCAATTTACCAGAAACCAGGCTCATAACTGGAACAAAGATATCTTCCCTCATACCTGTAGTGGCAATACAGTCAAATCCCACGAAAGCATAAAAACACGTGGCTGCCCCTGAGAGGACTCCTTTCCATCCATAGGGCATAAACCCTCCAACACCGTACAGCTTCTCTTCCTGTGTTTGACTGAAAGGTATAGCACTGGGTTAGAAGTCATCCTGTCTAGGTGGGAGTAACAAAACTATTCATACAGCTCATAACAAAACCCAAAGCTGGAGTTTGAAGGAACACTCTCTCCCTTTCACATGCTAGCACACAAACACCAGGCAAAATGCTAAGCCCTATCCACTGCTCAACTCTGGACTGGTGTGCAACAGCCTGGGGAATGCATGGAATAAAAATGGTTCATGGTTTGTTCCCACCACCTGTTTTTCAGGGTCAATAAAAATGTCTTGGCTAAGACAAGGAGAAAATAGTATGAATATTAAAATTCCTCTCCTAATATTACTGCACGTGTGTAGATATTTCATTTAAACATAAGCTTTGAAAAAGCACAACATGTAATTCTGAAAGCTGAAGACTGAGAAACATGTAAACCACGCACTTTTCACCTAAGATGGACTCAGATAAAGTGTACATGAGTAGATACCAGAGAGCAACACAGGGTACCATAACTGTTCACAGACACATATTGATTCCAGTACACTCTGGATCAGGACCTCAAACCCATGTGCCTGTGTTGAGTCATGTACAACATATCCTTCAGTTAAGTGACTTATGTCACTTTTTCAGGGAAAAGGCTTAGTAAAGATTAATTAAGGCAATTAAAGTAAATCCCAAATCTGCAAGTCTTATCAGGTTTAAGGATCTGAACTTTCTTGTAGAAGCCCTGTTGAGACTTAGATGAAAACTGGCCTGTTATTTGCAGAAACAACACAAACCAAATGTGGATTACTCTGGAAATAATGATAAAATACGTAAACCCCAGACAGATTTTACAAAAATAGTAAGTGCTACAGGTCAAAAAGCTTCACTTACATTTTGAAGCTATTGCACTAATCACTCCTTGCATAGGAACAGCAGTAGGGAAAGAGGTGGGATCTTTCCTATAGAAGCAATTTGGTCACAGCAGGCTGAATTCTGCAGAGAGGCTCAAAAAGCAGCTTGTATACAAGTTAAACTGACCCATGCAACATTCATTAATCTCTCCAGTTTTTGCCAAACTGTGCTTCCTTGCAGGCCAGCATAAAGGGTTTGGATAGCAAGCCAGGACTGAGTTGACAAACATGGAGACATTTAAAGGCCCTCACTCTGTTGCATAGTTTCAAGTAAAAATGAATAGCCTTGTGCCACTGGCAACCCTTGTAAACTCCTTACTTTTGATCTCGTATAGGAAGACAGGATTTTGGCCAAGTAGCAAAATCTCATTAAAATGGATTAATGGTATGCTTGCTGCAATGCACTAAAATAACGTGCAATTTGTCTTCATTTTACTGAGGTGTTTGGGACAAGGTCTCCAAAAGGTACAACAGTGCCTCAAGGATATTGCCCAAGCGTCCAAAGAAACTATAGAGCTGTAGTTGGTCATGGCTTCACACAGGCACCAGAGCTAGCCTGGTGTAGCCTTGAGTAGCAGGTTGTCTGAAAAGCCCTTTTCTCTCAAATTTGGATACTGTACCGGTCATGAGGCTGGAAATGAATGATCAGATATGCAGCAGGGCCTGCATTGACAAAGCCTGCCTCTTATTATAAGTTTCACCCCATCAGCACAACCTGCTTTCAGCCAAACCACTGAAACCAGCTTTGCCTTCAAGGCATTTGGCAAAGGAAGGAGCCATCCCATTCACTGGTTTTCTAAATCTCTCCATAACCTCCTCTACATAAACTTGCCATTGAATATACATCCCTTTCAGAGCTGGAAAGAAAAGATCCAACCTACTTGTTCCCATAAGTGCTGTGGCTGATGTTGTAGAAGTCCTCTTCAGTCAGCTGCCAGTTTTTAATAGACCCTTTCACAAAGCCGGAGACTATGACAAAGCCGAGGACAAGGATGTTGATGCAGGTGAACACTTTGTTCACCAGGGCAGATTCCTTCACACCAAAAATCAAAAGCCCTGGGGAAAAAATGGCAGATAGGCAGTCAGGTATTTTGCCACCAGCAGCAGGCGCTGGGGACTTGCAGAGGAAGCACAGCTCTGTTTACACTGTGCTCTGCCCAACTTATCACACTTCATTTCTCCACAAAGCCAAGTAGCTCAGGTAGGTCAGGATTAACCCACCCGGGGGGGAAGACAAGGACTCCAGTCCAGACATTAGTGTTGTGGGATGTGGCACACCTTCCCACCCAGCAGGACTCATTTGGCACATACCCCTCGGTTAAGTGCTTTGATAACACAGCTAAGCTGCTCCCAGCACTTTCAACACCACCTCTAGTCACCCCTCACAGTGCTATGCTGTGTCACCTAGACACAGCCTCAGACTCCACTCAGACTTGGAGAAAGCACCTCAGGTGGTTTTTCATGAGGGAACACTGTCTTAGAGGTCCTGGCCACATGCAGAAGTTATATGGTATTCAACTCTCCTCAGAAGCAGGGGAAAATATAAGCAGGGACCGAATCCAGGAGGACAGCTACTTCTGGTGCTGAAGACACAGAAGAAGGTAGCATCTTCAGCTACAGCAGAATTTCTGCTGGTAGTCTTAAGAGCACCCATCTGAGGAGGAGCATATTTACAGGCTTTGGCAACCACTATCTCACTGAGGCATAGCTCAGCTTCTCAGAACAAGAAGCTCTGGTAACTTGTGATTTTCAAGAACCCAAATCTTTAACCCAAATCTAAGGTGGCATCTGAGGGAGAAGGTAAAAAACTTCACATGGGCCTGAGGGAGAACAGAAGCACATCAAAGTGTCCCTGGTGCTATTACAAGGCACTTCAAGGAGAGTGCACTTACCTGTGCACTTACCTTTCCTTCTTTTAAAACAGGAAATAAGCTGAGACAGCCACATCAGGGAAGTGTTTGATAAATCTGTATACCTGCTCAGAAGAACTTGTAAGATACTTCGTAGAAATCTGAAGCTCAAGATAGTGTAAGCAGAAATAAACTTGTAGTGCTTTTATTTGAGAATAAAGCTGTCCATTCAGCAGCTTTTGCAGACAATGGTTTGCATTCTTTACTAAAATCCAGGGAATTTGCTCCATGCAGGGGAATAAAGCCATCAGTAATCTGTATAATTTTGCACCTTGGTAGTGCTAAAGTGAGGAGTCCTAAATTTTGTAAATTGTGTCTGAGGTGAAAAACTAGATTCTAATTTGAAACTAGAGCAACCTCTACTACATACAAATGAACAAAGAGGAAGAATCTCTTCCAGAGAGTTCTGAAAACAGAGGGCTGCTACTGACTTCAGCAGTCCTCGATATAGTCCCAGATCCAAATGCAAACACCAACGCCAAAGCATCCCTTGCTTACAAAGCCTGTCCCCATGAGCACAGCTCATGCTGTGAGACGGCCACCCTGACCAGGGTGGGAAATGTTGGGATAACCTTGTTGTGGTGACACTGCATCTTCTACTTTCTGGAAACCACAGAGGAGTACATGAGAAGCATGATTTTTTTAAATTTGCCTGAATTTGGAAATGCTCTGCAAGATCCCATTGAAGTAGAGGTAAAAGTTCAGATGGGTTTTAATTTTACAAATTTTCAAAATTTTCCAAATTCTAATCAAAGTCTTGGTACATTATTTAGAAAAAAAGAGGATCTGAGTGTTTATCACATTTATTTTTCTGGAGTCCTGCACTCACTTCTGCAAACTGAAGAGCATGTATATTTAAAAAAAAACCCTCGAAACGGTAGTATATGAGATTGTTACTGAGTCTTTTTTTTTTCCTCACTTTCCTGGCTCAAGGCACCAAAAATTGGCAGATTATCAAAGGGGGAATAAGGTTGATAGAGCAACAGAATGAAATTCTTGTGTAATATGATTTGTGGAGGGAAGGATTAAACTTCCATATCTGATTGCAGATAACAAGTCATCTTTTCTTCCTTATATAAAATTTGATTGGAGGTTTTAAATGTGGCTCAAAAAAAAATCAAGAATGCTCCCCTCCAATTAAAAACTTTGTAAATAGGCTATGTCCTGTGCTAACACCACAGCAGCTATATAGGTCAATCCAACACTGGTAGCAAAGAAAGAGTCTTTAATATGCTGCCCAAAATAAATCAGGGCTTTGTGCCTATTCCAAGAGCAAACAATGAAATTACAGAAGGAGGTCCAAGACTCACAAACCCCTCTAAGGTTTTACCTGTTAGGATGATGATTATCACCACAGCAAAGATGTCTGGATATTTTGCTAGCACTCCAGGAGCATTCATTGTCATGTATTTTTTACAGAATTCTTCAATGTGTTTGCCTACGATTTCATCAAACGTTGCGCTCCAGGCTCTGGCCACGCTCGAAGTCCCTGCCAGAGGACAAAAAGGATGCAGATTACCCTTCATGGCTGGCACAGGTTCCAAGCAGGGGGCACCTTGGACAGCTTTTGGCCATGGAAAGTCTCAAAGCAACCTTGCACGCACTGCCTGGTGCTGGGAGCAGCCTTTCCTCTGCAGATCCAGCCCACGGCCTGTATTCATGCCTGGCATCTGCGTTGATGTTAACAAACAGGTGGTGGGTTTCAGGCTCCTACTCAGCTGACAATATAAAAAAAGTCCTTATAGTGGTTTGGTTTCTTAGTAAATCTTGACATTGTCTTAAGACACAGCCTAAACTGACTTTTTCCTTACATCCCCAGCAGCCTGAACTTCCCCCAAACCTGGTAATTTCTGCTACTAGAGAGGTCTGAGTGCCTTCTCATACCAGCAGAAATAAGTAAAATATTTCTGAATTTCAGTAAAAAATCAGGTTTGGCTAACAGCCAACTTCTCCCTCTCCTGCATTAAACTAGCTATCATTATAGAATCATTAAGGTTAGAAAAGATCTCTAAGATCAAGTCCAACTGTCAACCTGACACTACCATGACCACTAAATTATGTCCTGAACTGCCACGTCTACATGGTTTTTTAACACCTCCAGGGATGGTGACTCCACCACGTCCCTGGGGAGCCTCTTCCAGTGCTTGACCACCCTTTCAGTAAAGAATTTTTTTCTAATATCCAATCTAAACCTCCCCTGGTGCAACATGAAGCCACCTCCTCTCACCCTACTGCTAGTTGGAGAAGAGACCCAAGAGAACCTCCTTTCAGGTAGCTGTAGAGAGCAATAAGGTCTCCCCTCAGCCTTCTCTCCTCCAAACTAAATAGTCCCAGTTCCCTTAGCCGTTCCTCATATGACATATTCTCCAGACTCCTGCCAATATCTTACACAGTACACTCAATATAACAGCATTTAATTGCATGATATAATTACTACTTTACATAATTACCTAGCTAAAGAGGTTGGTTTGCTTTCAGTTTGCAGAGCAGTTCCTCAGAGGACACCATCAGAGGCCCCCTTCTACCTAGAACAGTTTGTCCTTACGCACTCACCTGCAGGCGAGTGTTCAGACCCCAACTCCAGCACCTAGAACTGTGTTGAACAACGTCTGTGCTCACCTACAGCTAACTTCTCTGGAGCAGCGGTGGGCAGCACCCACAGCAAAGCTGGGAACACTCACTGCCCCAGTACAGCTTTGCAACAGTATAAAAGTAAACTGCAGAACAGATCTGGTTTTTGGAGACTCTCCTGTTCATTGAGACAGTAAAGTGCAGAATGTGAACACTTTTAAACAGGTGGGACACCAGTGCCATCAATTTAATCTTGAAAAACTCCCAAAGTTGTTGTATACCATGCTGCAATTTTTCAGCATAACTTCAGCATGATTTGAAGGAAGAGACTATATTTTTAGTGCTGTTTTTCTTTTTTTTTTTTTTGTCCTGGCTCTAACATTTCATGTTCTAGAACAGGAACAACCATCTCCTGCATGTGTTATATTAGATGCCAGTTCCATGTACCTATCAGCTGTTTATCCTGAACCCTCAATAACCAACAGCCCTGAGGGAGCAAGGGGAATCTGACATTATTCCAACATTGCAGACACCTTGTTAGTATCTTACTGTTGCTAGAGAGCACAGTGCAGACATTCTGCTTGTACCCACGAGGATTCAACAGTTCTGGGTCAGCATAACCTCTCCAGATCAAGCTAGCTCTGCTCCTTCCTGCGGCACATGGCTCCCAGAAGAGCCACTGAACTCAGGTGCAGGGCTCACTGCAGGAACAGGCACATTCAGAGGTCACCACATGACCCAGGAAACCCCAGCAGCATCTACTCAACAGGAATGCTGTTACTCACCATATTACCAGCTCCCATTAGCTTCCACTTCCTGAAATGCATCCCACAGTCTGGCACAGTTTCCCAAACCTACATCATCCCAGGAGAAAGTTCACACCACATCCTGATCCTGTACTCCTTTCTTCTGTCTAGACCATGACCCATGAGTTGCATGCCCATTTTTGCTCATCACCCACCTCCAAGATCCCACACCGGTATTCCCCCAAGCCAAGCAATTTAAATCAATTACAAGCTATCTGCCACCCAACCCAGGACTCTAGGATTTTTTTTCATCCCCACAGTACTTTCTGAACAGATGCCTGATAACCTGAGTGTGAAAACACCAAGTTGGCCAAGACCTTTACAGATGCAAGCTCCCACCATCCCACCTGGTTTCAGTGGCACTGCTTGGCACTTCAGGCAGCACAACTGAGAGAAAAACTGGCTTTCTGCCCCTCTCAACCCCCGACTCTGAACCGCAGCATGTGCCTGACAAGGTATCTGGCTGCTGGGAGTTGTCCTTGTTCCCAAGGGGGGCAATTAGCACTGGGAGAAAGGCTAGGCAAGATAAAAAAAAGAGACCTGCTGTAGCTCACATCCCCCTCCAGTTGTCTGTCCTGCTTAGCCACTCTTCCTCCCAAATCACGGGGAGCAATTGCAATGAAGCCAGTTGTAAACACGCCATTTTTGACACAGAACTGAATTGATAGTACCAGAGCTGTGTTTGAACACATTTATGCATAGTATCTGCTTATATTTTACTGAATTTTCTGCCTTGTGATACACTAAGCAGCCAACTCTGATAAAAAAAACTGAGGCCATGGTTCAAAAGCCATTATGAGTCGACAAAAAAAAAAGGCATCTCAGAAATACCAGCCTCAGCCCAGACCTTGGGAGTGTAACCTTCAGTATGCAAATCCTTTTTTTTTCTCCTGTGCATTTGCAGAATCAGTTTTTGGGACAGCATCCACAGCTATGTCAGTCATTTTGGTGGTCCAGTATCATCATGGGAAGGGACACATTAACAAATTAGATGAGGAACATGGAAGAGACAATTAATCATTACCTTTCTGGAACAGAAGATAAATCACCAAGAAGTCTGTTCAATTCTAATACATGTAGGCTAAGCAGAGTCCATTTTAGAAGTCTGGAGGAAATTATATGCTTACTTTTTAAAAAAACCTATTTTTATCCTCTCCTTGCAGTGAACCTGATTCATAAAAGAACCGCAGGACTTGCATTTCCTAAGGAGATGAGTTTAATTGACTCTGGCTTTTCTTCCTTTCATTTCTTATTAAAAAAAAGGAAGAGGTTTTAGGTGACACACAGAGCAGAGCCAGCTCGATTTCAGACAAGCAGCTGCTACGTCACTGTGTTATTCCTGATATAATCTTACCTTCACCAGCACCACAGGAACTAATCTCCAAGGTAACACTTACACATCCCATAAAATGCATTTAAAAGAAAAACCCTTCTTTTAATAATTTAGCATAACATTGGTGTTCATTTTAACTAGCAAGTCTTCGCTCTCAACTGGCAAGTTGGTTCGCAGCCTTAATTACAGGCATAACGACCAAGCAGCGTGTGCGGAATGTGCTTGAAAAGACATGAATCCTTAATTAGCAAAGCGTGGCTTAGCTTTAACATATCAGCTGAGTTGTACACAGCATGCTCAGAGTGATCCAAGGCCTCTCCTGGAGGGAGTCAAGGGCTTAGACAGGATTTGGTTTGGACTTTTCAGAGCCTGTGAACTTGCAGATCATGCTAAACTTAATCCTGTAGCCATGCACAAGACAAAACTCTGATCTCCAGATACTTTAAACAGGTCTCAAAGGGACCAGGAATTAATCCTTGATCAGTCAGGAGTATAGATGATGCTGTGTAAAAGCATCCTTCCGTCAGCGGCTTCTCTCTCAGCAGAGGGTACACATTCTTGCTCCCTGGCAAGTGTGCAGCAGCCAGGGGATGCCAAAGGGATGATGTGGAGATTCAGAGGAAGTCACAGCAGCAATAATTCAGCTCCAGGACAAACCCTCAGCCCATAGTACACCACTCACCTTGCTGACCAACAGGAGTCACCAACAACACACCCCACAAACAAGTCCCAAAATCCTTTGGCAAGTGCAAGCGTGTAGTGTTTATTTTCTAACAGCAATGCAGGTGCCCACGAGGCTGATCTTACAAACCAGCCTGCTATCCTGGACTAAAGCCAGGGTCTCGCAGCACACCCACCATACTTACCGATAACATAGGAGAGGATTAAATTCCACCCTGTGATGAAGGCCCACAGCTCACCCACAGTCACATAGCTGTAGAGATAAGCTGATCCTGTCTTAGGAACTCGAGCACCAAATTCTCCATAGCAAAGTCCAGCCAGCACTGAAGCCAAAGCAGCAATCAAAAAGGAGATAACGATGGCAGGTCCTGCATCTTCCCGTGCCACGGCTCCAGCCAGTACATAGACACCTGCACCCAAAGTGCTGCCTACACCCAGAGCCACTAAATCAAATGTGTTGAGGCATCGCGAGAGCCGGCTTTCTTCTCGAGTGCAGTCCACATTTTTCCGGCGAAGAAGCTGGTTTCCAAAACTGACAACTTTCTGACACTCCATCTTCGTGTTTTGGTCTGTAAGAAAGATGCTGCCATCATTACCAGGACTAGGATACACCCCACAACAGCATCACTACACAGGTACACTGCTAGAGCCCTGTTACATTCCAACAAATTAACTTCCCACTTTCTACCTTTTTACATGGCAAAATGTCTCCTCTAGCATTTTACCTAGGCTTAGCACAAGGAATTAAAGCAGACCAAACCAGTCTTTTCTGCTTCCTGCTCCCAGTCACGCTGCAAAGCCTCCATGATCCTGGGACAGACACAGCACCCCACCCCTGCTCCCACCCTGGCCCACAACCACCCAGTCCATGATAAGTAGGCAAGCCAAAAACACAAAGCCAATCTTTCAGACTTCAGAGCAGTATTCCTGAGCTGGGAATTAAAAAAAACAAACAGATATATAGAGAGATGTACTTATACATATATTTTAAGTCTCGGGGTGAACTAAGAAGCAAACATTACACCCCAGAATAAGGTACCACATGTGCTACTGTCCCTGGAGCACAACAAAACCACATGCTATAGTCAGGGACACACAGAATCGAGTTTTACTTAACTTGGTTACACTGAGGCAAAGGCTCAAGCTATTTTGCATTTGCCATGACTGAAGTGAGAGCACAGCAAGGCTCCCTGAACTTCCCTGTCCCACCCAGGACATGAATCACTGCAGGACTGCGGTGTTTACTGAAGCCATGGGGCAGAGTTTCCAGCTGCGGTTCCATTTCAGCAGCTTGCACTATTTCTGTGTATGGACCTACTGGCAGGGGCAAGCAGCAGCATGCAGCAGCTTCAGCATGTGAATCATTCAGGTGCAGCTCCTCTGTAGATACACCACCACTGGAAGTGTTCAAGGCCAGGTTGGATTGGGGCCCTGTGCAACCTGGTCTAGTGGGAGGTGTCCCTGCCCATGGCAGCGGGTTGGAACTAGATGATCTTTAGTGTCCCTTTCAACCCAAACCATTGCATGATTCTATGATTAGCAGCAGGGTAAAGCAAAGCCCTCTCTCCGGAGGGATCCCTTAGGAAATCCTTCTGGAGTTTCTCTTCCCATGAGAGACACCTATCTTTCAGTGCTGCACCACAGGAAGATTTTGCAATGCAACACAATAAGCCTGCAAATTTGACCACCTGCATAGGCCTCCACCTAACACAGACAGTAACAGCACTCATTAAAAGCTACAATTGGTCAAACCAGCATGGCCAGCAGTAGGGTCAGCTCCTTGAGGACATCCATGGAACCAATGCTGTTAGGAAGTCTGTTCCTTCCAAGAATTATGTCCCTGGACACAGCCTGGGTACGGAAGTTGTGTCTTAATCTTCCTGAAAAAAATTAAGTATGTTGCTTCAAAACCGCCCTTGCCTTTAGAAAGCGGCTACAGAGCTTCTCCCCACAGCATTACCTGAATCCCTGAGCACAGCATCAGAAGGAATTCCTTACTTTTTACACTGCCAAATCTAGCCCCATTTGTCACAGGCAACCATGGCATAACATCAGGCCTTCCCATCAACTTCAGCTGCCTTATCTCCACTGTTGGAAAGCTCTATCAATACTCTTCTACTCTCCAGCCAAACTGCTTTAGTAGACAGTGTTTACCCACATGCACTTGTGCCAAGAACCGCCTTTCCTCACTTAGGTTGTTACCCCAGTGCACCTTTAGAGATCAGTCATAAACCTCTCAGTCTTTATTTTGCAAAGGCAGGTGATCCAAGCCCCAAAGACACGGGCAGTCCCTTGCCCTGTCTGCAACTGTTCACCTCTGAACCATTCTCTGAGCAGCAGTATATCCCGTTAGCACCCTTCTACTTGTTGCATCAAGAGCAACCACCAAAAGAAGCAACAAGAGCATCCTAAGACCAATCACAAAGAACTTTAGTGGGTACCTCCTCTACCAGTTTTCCTCTTCCCATCCCTGACTTCTCGCTAGAAAGTCCCTTTTGCATCATGCCAGTTTCCTACTAGTCATCTTCTTAGACAACTTCCTGCATGGTACTGCATCAAAACCTTTACTCAAGTCCAGATAAAGAAGACCTACAATTCTTCCCTTTAACCTTTTAAGTAAAAAAACCCAACAGTCCCCCACCTTTCCTGTGCCTCCTATCAAACAAAACCATCAGAACCAGTCATAGGTGAACTCACTTATCTCTTCACTCTTCTCCAGTCAGTGTGTGCCACCTCCTACTTTGGCAGAAGTTTCACTTTGCTGGTTCACCACTGTTTTTATGCTTCGGTTCTTTCCGATTACCCATCCCCAACCCTCCTCTTCTGAGTGATGCTCCCACTGGCTGCAGCCATTTTCCTCAACCCACATTCTGCCATCCCACCATCACTGTCCTCATGCACTGCCGGTTGTATAATACAATGCTCTCCACAGCTAGGACATTTCTGTAGGACCTGCTGCATTACTACTACTTCATATACACAGAAAAACACATGCTAAAATAAAGCACTCGCCAAGGAGACCAGCTCCAGTGCAGGTAAGTCTGCACTGGGGAAGGGAATTGTGGCACAAAAGTGCCAGAAAGGGGCTCTTTTGAGGCTTTTCAAAGCCAGGAAGGCCCGCACCACTAGCAGCCACCCCAACTCCCATAAAAGACTGCCCCAGGGAGCATGATGACCAGGAATGTGGGTGACCAGAGGGTGCAAACAGGGTACGGCATGTCAGCCAGGGCATGGCACAGCAGTTTGTGTGGGAAGGGTGTGGAAGCTCTGGTGGGGAGAGATGGTTTCCACCTGGCAGAAAGCTATTGCATCCCTGTGCTCTGCACCCACTAGGGCTGACACTGAGGGCTGATGCTGCTTCCCAGATGGAGCTCCAGCAGGAACATGCTACCACCCAGGTGCTGGACTGCAGGGTGATAGGACAAGAGGATAACAAGTAATAAGACCAGAGGAAATAGCGTCAATTTACGCCAGGGGAGGTTTAGGTTAGACATTAGGTAAAACTTCTAGACTGAAAAGGTTAACAAAGGACTGGAACAGGCTGCACAGGGAGGTGGCTAAATCACCATCCCTGGATGTATTTAAAAGCCATCTAGATATGGTGCTCAGGGACATGGTTTAGAAGTGTGCCTGGCAGAGCTAGGTAATGGTTGGGCTTGATGAACTTTAGGGTCATTTCCAACCATAGCAAATCTGTGAGTGTTGGGGAAGCTGTAATAAGGCATGTTCTTCACCCTGAATGGGCCTTCAATGGAGGACAACCAACAGTTGTGACAAGCACCAAGAAGCTTTTAATGTCCCTACAGAGTCACAGTCCAACCGAAGATGACAGGCAACCTAAGCCAGAGGAACAGAGCTGGCACTGACAACAACTATGCTTTTACAAACAGATTTGGCTCCAGGCATTAAAATCACTACCACAAGACCTGCATTCAACCATTTAATGGTCATTAGCACTTCTGCTAATACATAAAAAAGCACTTTAGAAGTTAATGTCATAGTTGCCTCATTTACCACGGTTTGGTCCACACGGCAGAGAGGTGGAGAAGTGCACAAACCCAATACTACCAAGACAAATCTAAACCTGAGGATGCTGCAGGGGCATATGTAACACATCCCAAGCCCTGATGGGTGCTCAGCCTGCAGGAACAGCTACTCCAGGATAACCTCCCCTGTAAGACGTGTTGTGCAGACACTGGGTTCTCAGCAGCAACTGCTTTGCTCTGCAAATCTACAGACTGCATTCCTTGCTCATGTGGACAGCCTACAAGGATGAATGTCATCTTCCATCTCAGACTGCATCCTGTAGCTCCAAGAAGCCCCAGCCTGATATCCACACTGCACCATTAAGACCAGCTTTCACAGCTGGGCTTTAAAATGTTTCTTCATTAATTATGGAAAAGGAGAAAGATCCTTCTACTTATACACAATGCTGGACTGCAGCATTTGCTTTCCCATGAATAGCGCCTTGTATACCAATAATGGAACAGCCCTACACATTGCACAGTGTGTGTGCAATAACATCAACAGTCTGCTGAGAATACCATGCAGGCAAAAAATACTACTAAATGCAATTTGCAGTATGGCCAAGTGAGATTAGTACTTCATCAGTTCCTGCTAAAACCCAGTGTAAAACATGCGAAAATACATGCTAAGAAAGTTAATTAACCAAGCCAGCTATCAAATCCAACACTTCAATTTTTTCATCGCAGCACCAACTACAAAATCAAAAGTCCTCTTCACTTTTCCAAGACATCAGTCATAAGCCCTGGCTTAAATCCCTTTCTGTTGGCCTTACGCTAACTCCCCTACTATGAGAAAGTAATTACAACTGCAGGAACAAGGCTGAGGACTTACAAGTCCCACCATGTCTGGAATTGTCTCCTCCAACAACAGCTCTCAAACACACTCCCCAGAGATGCTGATTTAGACTAATGGGAAAAGGAAGGTTTCAGGCCAATCTTACAAAAATCTCGTTGATAAGCAATGGGAATCTCAACACACACACAGAGGGAAAATTGTCTTCTCCCTTCACAAGGAAGACAGATCTCTTTACCTAAGTGCATTCATCCGTTAATTCACTCACACAGTCTCCTTCCCACTTGAATCTTACCCAAATCTGTGTCAGACAGGATTGTTTTCAGCTGGACACCTGCCCACCTCCCCAGAGCAGGGACAGTAAGAAGAAGACTGCTGCACTGAAACATCTCCTAAGACAACGTAAGTACTAGTCTTTGTTCAACTCCCACCAGAGTGATGCAGAGATCCCATGGGTGCTTGCATCCTAGGAAGACCACAGCAATGGAGCCAACTCATCCACCCTGCCCAACAGTGGTGGTTTACATTCAGTCTGGAGCTCCAGAAAATGGGGAAGATCCCAGTGCTGTGCACCAAGGAAAAACACTACAGAAGATACAAAAAAAGCCCTTCAAAACAAAACAAAAATATCCCTGCCATATGGGATATTTTACTCTGGATGAGGCTACAGATCTAGGCCTCCCCAAAACCCCAGTGACATACAAGTTATTTTGTGCTCCCCAGGGTTGGCACCTCTGACTCAACATCAAACTTGCAGAGGATACTGGGTTTCATCCTACAAGGTGCTGAACACTTCTTACATGGAAAATCAAGGTGAGGAAGGAGGGTATCTTGCAGGGTTAACCATGTAATGTGCTGGAGGAAAAGGTCTGTGATATGCTCTCACTTATGACACATGGATTTCTATTCCACACAACAGTAATGAGGCTAACCCTAAGAGCAATATGTAAGTGACGTACTGTCCCCATACACTGCACAGAGCTCCAAGGAGGACATGCTCTGTGGTGAACAAAAGCTAAAGGCAGAGGTCAGCCTGTACAGCTTGACATTATCTGCGTCTAGGAAGTGCCTCCAGGTGGCAGTGGCCCAAGGCTTCCAACAGGTGAGATCCAATCTCCCTCCTCCTTCCACCACCACTGACACTGGAGGAGCTATGGATGCTAAGTCTCTTTCAGGATTTGGCTCAAGGCCTCTGCTTCAAAAACATACCACCTAACAATAATGGTAGACCTTTTATTTCCTACCTAGCCACTTAAATGTAACTACATCCAGCGTCTTGCAAAATGACCATGACTCAGTGGTCCCAAGCCAAGGGGAGTTTTATCTCTGCACTGAAAATTAAGGCAGACCTGGTACCCAATGCTCCCCCTTGCCACACACATCATGACAAATCACCTCTTCAGCAAGAAGAGGGGGAGGTGCAAAGTTCCGAGGACAGAAACAACCCCTTGCTGAAGGAACAGAGGATCAGGGCACAAAGTTGGCAAAGTCTTTGGAGGCAGAGAGATGTTGTATTTATTAATTAAAAAAAAAAAAAATCTAGTGAATTATTTCAAGCTTATATATCACTCAAGGGTATCGCACAAGAAAGATTTCAAAACTATTTCATTTTGAAACTCCCTCAGGCATATCTACAGGTGTTCACAGCTGTACTATGGCTAACAAGAATAAAGCAGAACTGCTTTTTATGGATAATTTGTTTAGAAGAGGAGCTATTTAATTAGGACAGACCTGGAAATTCAGGCTAACATCCTGCAATTGGTTTAATGTCAGCAGACACTGCTCTTCTGGCTGATCTCACAGATCAAGATATCAACTTTGTCTGCCCAAAAGCATCAGAAAGTCTGAGCATCTCTGCTGTGACTAAAATACCTCCTACAACCCACAGAAAATGGACAGGGAACTGGGTGTAGGGCACAGTACCCTCACCGCAGCCGTGTTCTGCATCCCTCACACAGCACTGTCCTTCATCTCAACTGATCACCCTCCTAAGCATCTCTTACCTGTTTTTGTTGCTTTTGAAACATCAGGTACCAAATCAACCTTTCGCTTTAAATTATATTCACTGTAGCTTGACAAAGAGGCCTTCAATAAAGACATGGGATTTTTTTCAGGAGAACAACCTTTTGGTTTAGCAGGATGCAGTACAGGGGCCATTACATCTCTGTCCAAAACCTTTCCTCTGATATAATTTGTTATCTTCACAATTGTATCAAAGGGGGACTTTGGTGGAGATTATGATTTTTCCCTCCTTGGAAGCTGGATTCACCTGTGTTCTCACTTTCTGAAATGGCCGTTCTTGCCTTTGAAGTGAGGAAATGTGTCCTGCATTGGTTTTTCTCACTCCCACTCCCAATACTTGAAACGATGAGCCTTTTTTGAACATACAGTCAGTATTCCTGTGGCATAACGCAGCCCTAATCACATAAGACAATATAAATTTCTCCAGAAATGTTACCAGACAGTAAACAACCACCTTCAAGTTGAGAAAACTTGATCTGAATGAACACAGATTAGCTTTGTTCTGCACACACCTACCTCTCACCCTTGCTTTAGCTCTGGTTTCTTCAACAAGAACCACTGAACTGCAAGCCCTAGCTGCTTAGACCCTGGGTAGGAAATGGCTTCACCCCAAGACTCTGAGCACCTTCATGTTTCAGCAGGAGCCCAGGGCTTTGAGAGCAGCAGGAAGCAATGACACACCTAGATAACCTAGCAGGGCAGATCCTGGGCAGAGGCCACATCCTCAAGTGAAATCCTGTCCTGCTGAAGTCAATGTCAATGGCAAAGCTCCCACTGACTTCAATAGGGCGTAAATTCCACCCACTGCTACTGGTCCTTGTCTTATGTTTATTACTTTTGTTCCTTGTCCAAATTTTTGCGCTTTGACTGTATTGTATTTTCACGTAAAATAAGATATTCTTCCTCCTCTTATCTAACAGTTAACACACCTATTATATCAGGTTGATAGATTTCCTTCCCCATTAACAACATTTTAAAAAGGGACATTCTTCAAAACAATCCCCTAAGAAAATAAGCAATCTTACATCTGGTTAAGAGCAAAAAGTAAACCATAACAAACATCTGTCCTGCTAAACATAAAACACCACATGTAAAAATAAGCTGACAGGGCATCATTTTACATAAGCAGCACTATCACTTCCGAAACAATGACAATTTGTTTCAGCTTCTGAAAAACCACTCCTTATTTATTTCAAGGCCTTGCTGCTCCTGAGAATTTTCTTCTCCAATACAAAGAAGAGCATAAAATTAAAGCCAATTATGCAGAACAAAGAGTTTCCTACTACGGAAAAAAGAAAACACAAGCCTGACCCTGCTGCACATCCAAAGAACTCCCTTGACACCTCCTCTAGAGGAAGCATAAGCAGAAATCCCTGCTCAACATTGTCCCATATAACGTTACATCCATTCTGAATTATGTGGAAACCCTACTGCCATCAGCACCCCTCTTTCTCACAGCAAAGTGTTGCCCAGTGGACAGTCCTGTTTTTCCCCAGCATCCTTGTGGTCATCAGCAACTGCATCCCCTGTAGAGATGTACCATCACTGCTACTAGTCTGCACAGCAAAGGGCTTGTGCTTATGCCATGCTGGTATGTCTGGCAAGCAACGTGGAATGTGTTTGGCCCTCTATGTATAGTTTACACACAAGCACGAACAAGCATGTAGCGACAATGCCAACTTTTTCATCAACACGCACAGATAACAAACCCATTTGGGAGCCCTTTTCCAAAAGGGCTGATTTTGCTACTTCCATCCCCAAGTTAGCTTCATTCACAGAGACGTCCTACACAAAAAGAGGTGGAAAACCTCAACTCCTACTATTGCCATTAGCATTACAGATATTTTTGGCGTGTCAGATTTGACTGTAGACTCCTAGATCCAAAGAGCTTATGTTGTAAGGGACCAAACCAGAAACACTGAATGGTTTTTGAAGCATCATTCAGAAATGCAACTAGGAAAATCAACAGTTACCATGGCACATCAGCCCCAGGTGCAATCCATTACAGTATAAAGCAGGAATTGTGTCAGATATGTCCTTCCAAAATGTCTTGCCCTGGAAAATCTCCAGTGTTTTGTTACATTACTGTACAAGGAGTGACACACCAGAGATAAGACGGCTATGGCAGATGCTGAACTTTCCCCATAGACATTTGAACACCTATCTCAACAAACAGAAGCAAAGGAGGGGGCATCAGACACTGAAGTGCATCTGGCTGTGTCCCTGAAGCTGCTGCAAGTGTCTCCATCAGCTGTGCTAGACAAGGCAGGCAGTTTGGAAAGGACATGCTTGAGACAAGTGCTAAGAACCAGATGCTGTGGTTGGAGCCATTTGCCGATGCCTACCACAAGCAAAAAGGCTTATGAAAACAAATGTGTGATCAAACATCAGCATTACGGGAAGCTGGAAGAGATCTCACCATAGCAGCAGTAATAGCAAGGAGTCCAAGCCAAACACCAGCAAAGGAACTGCAATTCTTTGCACTGGTTTCACTGTGTGTAAAGGGATGCTGTACTGCTGAAGTATTTTAACCAGGCAAGGAATGTCTTGTCTGTGTGCAGCTAAACTGTTCCCTTCTTGATTGCGATAGTTTTTTCATTTTCCACATGTGCATGTGTATGCATACATCTCAATACGCATTGCAGAAATGTACATTACATCAGTGTATATATAGGGATATTAAATGTTATATTCTCTGCCAATTCTGTCATTAAAATCCAAGATCAGCCACTAGCAAGGTATTCACTACTGTAAAGAAGGAAGCCGTCCAGTTACATATGAACTACACACTGAACAGAGATAACAGCGTGCACACGTGTGGGTGTGTGGTGTGTACAAAACACAACCTTCATCACCTGCTTAAAGACACACTGCCCATAAGAAAGGGACCATGTTCCTCTCCTCTGCTGAGGAGGTGCAGCTGCTTTAAGAGCAGAGGGAGGTGGTGCTGTGGACCCAGTCCCGCTGTCACAGATGGCTGGTGATGGTGCAGGTTTCTGTTCCTCAAGCTCCAGGGCATTAAGGACATTTCCACGGCAGCATCTTCCACTCTCCTCCAGGGGTCTCACAGCCCTGGAGAATTTCTTTCATTGGAAAAGGAGCAGTGAGATGCTCTCTCTAATACCTCTGCCACCCACTTACCAGCGAACAGTTACTGGAAGGGAAATACAAAGTCCACTGGACTTGATGAAGGTGCTAGTGCTCCAGCATTGCCAAGGGAGAATGGTGGTGTGCTGCAGCTTACCTGCCTGCTTTCCAAACTGTCACAGCTACCGGCTGTACCAAAGCCAGAAATTCCTCTCTCATCCCAGGACAACTGAGATGGCAAAGACCATCGCTTTTCTCAGATCCAGACAAGAAGTCTCAACTTCCCCAAAATTTGAAAGCAGGCAAACTTCAATATTTTGTCTCAGTATCTGCAGAAAACTCAGTCTGGGTTATTTGCGATGATACCTGAAACCCATTTTGAAATGAGTAGTGATTTTTGACCAAAATAAAGGAGGCAGGTTCTTGCTCAGAAAACCCTGAGGGGAATGCTTCAACCTCCCAGAATTCAAGCTTCAAAATCTTCAAAACTTAAGTTCAGCAACACCCATTTTCCACAAAGCTTCAGCCGTGATTAACATCAAACATGGCGCTCCATAAGCCTTTCAACAGGTAAAAGGCTGGATAAACATTAATTCCCCTTCCTGGCTACTGCCGAAACACACAATGTATTAGGCTTAATTTGCAGTGGGAAATTCGATGTTATGATAGCTTTCCAACTGCAAGCACAATGAAAGCCTAGGACAGGGTACAAGATGGCAATCCTTACCACCCGAATGTTGCAAGAACAGGCTAGAAAAACGTCTGTTAGACACAACCTGGATATAGTGCATCCTGCCTCAAAGTTGGGAAGACTCATGTGCAGCCAGACAGCATGTACCTGCAGCTGTACCAGAATAATCACCTGGGGAACTCTGCTGCAAACAGCACCACTAAAACAAACTCAAGCTGGGACCACAACTCACCAGCTGGCAAGCCACCCCAGCTGAGGCAGAGGAGAGGGATGTGACACTTTCCAGGATGGATTCCCACTGAAGAAGTACCATCCAGCAAAAGCTGCCTTCAGTGCTCTCAGCCCATGCCTTGGACTTCAGCTGCTGGGGATCCTCCGGCAGCTCAAAACAGCACCCAGCTGCTTGGAGGAAGAGAAGGAGGAGGACAGCAGTGCCCCATTTACCATCCACAGCTCCTCAGGGATCAAAAAGTTAAGGAGATGTCTTCCTAGCTGAGAAAGGATGTTACGTTCTTATTACATGAATCACTATTTTCTGATGAGAGAGCATCTAATTGCAAAGTCTCCCACCAGCTCTAGTACAGTCTCCTCAAATAGTTCCTCAGCATGGCTTCAAATTACACTTTGCAAGAAAATGTCTTAACTCCCTCAATTTGTCATAAAATCCAAGGGGATCTCCACTGATAATTAGACTTCCCAAATGAAAGGCTGAGACAGACTGTCAGTGACCTACTTGAAGCAACACATTGCCCGTAAACAGCCTTGGTATTGAGCAGAAAAAACCTTAAGCTGTAAAAAACAATATTAATTGTGTTTCTGTCTTCTTAAAGACAGATAAAATGAAGACAAAGCTTTGCTTAGCTAAAACAGCTGACCTTGCCATTCACCATGCTTCAGTCATGGTCCTTGACAACAGTCCTTGGAAGGTGGGAAATGTCCTTTAGGAGATAAGGAAGCAAGTTAGGCAGAGATAGAAGTTGTTTTGTTATTAAAACAGTTGTGGGGAAACAAACAAACAAAAAATAATGAGCCCCAACATTCATGCAGAACACCACCATCCTGTGCAGACAGGGGACACATCCAAGGAGACAGAGAGACAGAAGGAAGCAGGGAATGAAGGAGAAGGCTTGCATGAACATCATCATTTCACCAGAAGGAAGGACACAGCTGAGCAGGGATTTTCAGATTTGGACAAGGGGCAGATCCAAGTGGGTATAAATCAGTGGATTTTGCTATGTCCCTGAGCAGCAGAGAGCAGGTGGAAGCCAGCAGGTAGCTTGTGGGAGAAATGGCAGCTTCAGCTGAAGGAAGCGTCAGCCATATTGCAGCAGAAGACCCTGGTCACTTCTGCCTAGTGGCCCATGGGCAACCTGTCTGCATCCTGCCTGAGCAATGTGTCAGACCATGGAGCAGGGTTTGGCCAACCTGTGGATCAGTGTGTCCACTTCAGGGAGGAGGAGGAGGAGCAGAAATTGTTCATGGCCAAGTCACAGGGCTTCCTGCGCCTTACATGTACCAAAATGACTCTAGGCTTCTGAGAAAGGTTTTGCTCTCCTCAGGTAATTGTGTCTACAAATTAAGTGTCCAAGGTCAAGCTGGACAGGGCTTAGAACAACCTGATCTAGTTAAAAGGTGTCCCTGACCCTGGCAGGGGGATGGACTAGATAATCTTCAAAGGTGCCTTCCAACCCAAACCATTCTAAGATCCTATGATTCTGTGAAACAACAAATTATGCTACATCACTCCTCTGGGCTTACACGATCAAAATTAAGACATTAGAAAGTAATGAGAATATGTTCTCCTTAATCCAGGAGATCTTCTGCTGATCTGGAGGCCATTCTTAAGGGCTTGTCCCACACAGATCTGAAAGTCTGACCTGCCACCTCTGCATCCTGTCATGGCTCTTGGATAGGGACTCATAACAGAAGAATTCAGAATAACTTCCCTTTTATGAAGAAACTGAAACTAATTTTTCATTAAGCAAGCCAGCTGCATTCAAAAACATATTAGAACCTCTGAGGACACTAATGCTAAAGCTTTCTGCAAATATGACTTACACCAGACCAAGGAGAAGCATAGTGTGAAAGGAGCTAAAATGCTTTGCTTTTAGACCCAGTATTCCCATGTTCCAGTTATAATTCAAGGGGGGGAATCAGCTCCTTCCAAGCCCCATGCGTTCACCTTTGCAGGCACAAACACGCACCTCACACCCGCCTTGGCCAGTGTGCGCAGCAACATACTCTCCTGCAGCTCAAGGATGCTGCTGCATGTCTGCAGTTTCAGGGCTGGGTCTGGACTTGCCTAGCAGACAAAATTCCCATGGGAGATATCTCCAGGAAGACCTTCCTCAAGGGACGCTGCTCTGATGCACACTGGATTAAAAGCAAAGACTGAATGCTATTATTTGATCAGTCACTCAGCGCTGAAGGAGCCACCAATGCATGACTCAGAGGGGCCACTGAAGGACCCAGCTGTCTGAGAACAGCATGAGGAGTGGAGCATCTCACAAGAGGAATCCTTAACTGAGGCAGACAGGCAGCCCCAAAGCAAGGCAGAGTGAGATACTGAGCACGGATGGTGTGGCAACACTTCCAGTATAAGATATGGTGATGACTCACTCCCTGACAGTTAATAACACCCTCACTTTCTGCTAGTCCATGACACAGGCCTCACCCAAGCACTGCTGTTTTAGGACTGGAATGTGGCTGGGCAGGGCAGCTGCAAAGTCCAGCTGCCAGGACCACAGGATGAGTCCATGTTAGAGTAGTCTAGACAGACACCCACAGCAAAACAGGAGCTGAGGATGGTGCAAAGAGGTGGAGCAGAGGAGGTAAAGCCTGGGGCAATGTGAAGGAGAAAGAGGGGAGGTGATAAAAGCCACCTGCCACCCCACATTTGAGGCATGAAAGCCAGCACACCTAGAAATGATGGACACCACACTCATCTCCGGGTCTGCGAGGAAGCACCACTCCTTCGGCCGTCCATCACCATGGCAGGCTTGTGGGCACACACTTTTCATCTGAGATCAAACCATCCCAGCCACAACTGCCCACCCTGGCTCTCCCAGCTCAGCCAGCACCAGGGCAGCTTAAAACAGACAAGTACTTAGCAATAGCTGTGATGCAAAGTTTGGTCTATTTTGCAAACACTACAAGTAGTTTCCATGGCAGCTTCACCCACACACTTGCCTGCTTGCTGTTAAAATATCACGCTGCACAAGTCACCCACTTTCATTTCAGCATTTGACCTAATCCTGCCCAGCTCTGCAGTTCTTCAGTCCCATACACCACCAGAGCTAGTAAAATCCTCTATTCAAAAGGGCAGGAGCACCCAATTATTAAAAACAACAAAAAAGCATATAAAATGAGATTACTGGTCTGACTGTGGGGAAAAAAATTCCGCCTCCAAAGTGTTTTGCAAGTAATCCCACAAGCCATCATTGTAAAGACTTTGCAGGTTCTAAATGCTGATGGATTTCCAACAAAATGCCTCTGAAAGCTGCATCTATTTTAGGCATTTAAGCCTGAAGTAAGTGCAGAGCATGGCAAATGCCACAAGGGTGATGTTTGACCAGTCTGACTACAGGGTAACCAACTGCTCCTGTTCTCACACAGAGATATCAGAGCCCAGTTTTGATATACTCTCTAGCCTAATAAACCTTATCAGAAAGGAGGTATAACACTGATGCAGAATTACATTTCACAGCAAGGTAGGTGTGGAGTGTTTTTGCTCTGGCTAAACGCTCTTTTAGCCACAAGCTCACCATTCAGCTCTCCCCTGCTCCTCAATGGCTATGCTGCAGGAGGGAAGAAGCAAAGTCGATGCCCAGGCTGCACCCCCAGGTTTGATACAGGGCCAACAGAGCCTTTGGGCCCCCCATGATTTGTTGCAGCATGGGAGGGCAACAGAAAGGTTGCAATGTCAGAAATGCAGGTAGCTGGCAGTGCTTAGGGTTCAGTCAGTGTGGCCAAAGAGGCTGTTGTCTGAGGGGAGTTTTGCCTCCATCAAACCCAAGTGTTCCAGGCTGCAGAGCTGTGGATGTAAAAGGGCTGGGGAAAAGAGATGTTCAAGCACAGCCTGTTTCATATTTCATAGAATCATAGAATATCCAGTTGGAAGAGTTCTCAAGGATCATCTGGTCCAACCTTTCTTGGGAAAACCAGGGTCTAGATCAGGGGTCCTCAAACTTTTTAAACAGGGGGCCAGTTCACTGTCCCTCAGACACTGTCAGGGGCCGGAC
>JAVSBS010014587.1:49126-84204 GCA_033124195.1 Coracias cyanogaster | reverse complement strand
ATTGTGAAGAAACAAGGTGTAGAAGTTAGCATGGAAGCAGTTTACCCTACATAGATGAAATTGGCCGTATAAACTCAGAGACAACTGTCCCAGACTAGGTGCCATCTCTCCAGTAGGCAAAATGCAAAAAACTCATTTTCCATCATCTTGTTGCCCAAGTGTTTGGAGCAAAACAGAGCAGCAACCTCTTTTACTAATCATCTATTAATGGCTCTCAATTACATTTAAAAAAAAAAAATAATGGAGTGCTTTAAAATTGTTTAACCCATTATAATCCCAGCAGGAGAAACTCAAAAGCTAATAAAATAAGTTATTTTGAAAGACTTATGAAGAGCTGTCCCAGTATGGTTCCTACAGAAGTCCGCTCTTTTTATAAATCTTAAAAAAACTCCAACAAACATTTGACAGAAAACATTGTCTTTCACAGAAGCCCATTTGGAGCCACCTTCTGAATTAAAAAAAAAAAAAAAAAAATTATCTGTGAAGAGGGTTCTGAAACACCACACACATACGCACTTAAAACACTTTACACCCTTCTTAGCCTTTTGAAGGAAGCTTGCACACATTTTTAGACTTCAGGAACCTCGAAGGAAAGGATATAAGCACAAGGGCTGCGGCTACAGCCAGAAATTGAGCAGTTGATGAGAAGGTTTTGAGGAGGCTGCTCATCACTGCTACATCTCTGCTCTATTCCAGTCCTGCCACCACCTACCCAGCCACCTCCGCTGCTAAAGGAGGGTGCGGAGAGGTCCCACTGCAGAACCATGGGAGGTGGTCTTCTTCAGTGAAGTCAAGTATTTCTGGTTACCTCCTAAAAGATACCTCATTGCATTTCAGGAGACAGATTCCTACCAAGTCACGGTACACTAGTCTTCTCTGCTGCCACTACTAAAACACTCATTGATTTTGCCAGTACTGCTGTTAGACTTGCACAGCTCAAAGAGGTTTTGAATTTTATTGTTCTTGGCCAGACAGTGATCTTTTGAGGAGAACAGCTCTGCTCTACTATTTCTTTTCTGGCCATCTAACTTAGAAGACTACTTATATTGAAGAAGGCTGTTCCCTACCTGTTGCTAATTTCTTGACTGTACCAGCACTAATTGGGGTGCAAAAGCTGTTTTGCATTTGTGGCTAGATGAGATCCCTCAGAGAGGGGTGTTAAAAATCAAAACACTACCAAAATCCCCCCATCCCAGTGAGAAAAGGGATTGCCTCTACCCCATAGAGGGACTTCAGGAGCAAGGAAGGGACAGTTGGGCATTTTACCTTCCTGGAGGAGAAATACAAATTAGGCGAGCTGGAAAATGCCTGGCTGGGAGAATTATGGGACAAACCTAGGAAGAGGATGACTCGGCCAAAAGGGCTTCACCTCAAAATCTCTGGATAGATACCATGACAAATGTCCCACACCTGAGATATTAGACACTTAAGGGTGACCACCCTGCCACCAGATGCTACCAGCAGGAAAATTGGCTGCTCCAGGGAGCAGGCCAGCATAAAAAGGACTGTCTAGATTGTCTACTGCACAAGCACCACAGCAAGTGAGCTGCTCTGCTTCTGAATGTGTGGGTACGCAGAGAGGAGACAGCCCAAAGCCCTGCTCCAAACACCCGAATGAGTTGCTACTGTTTTCTTTGCTCATTCTCTGATCTGGTACTAAGTAAACACAAAAGCACTCGGCAAAGTAGCCAAAGCACACATCGCACAGCGCCCAGACTACTTGCTGAAAAACGAGATTCCTTGACAGTCATTTATTTCACTGCAAAAATTTTTGTTGTCCTCCCCTGCCAGCAGCACACACAAGGCTTATCGTCACAGGCTTCTAATATCATACATTGAATCCTGTAATTCTTGGCAAGAGGCAGCAGCTTTGCCCGTGCACAGTATGACAGGCAGCCCGCCGTGACACGGCCCATTAGGATGTGCATCGGGACGCGGGATGGAACAGCACGCTACAACTGGCGGGTTATCATTTTTCACTGTCTGCTATAACAGGTGCTCCGGCAACATGCAAGCGAAACTGTGTGCAATATGGCAGCAGATGGAGAAGGGGAGTTTAAGGAAACCCCAGCACAAGTTGCTGGTCTATTACTGGCTTTGAAGAGAGGACTCCTTGCTGGAGTTTTAAAGCACACAGCTAGACAGGCCAGGAGGCCCAGCAGGTCCACCCCAAAGACATCAACACAAAAACCTCTGGACCAGTGCCAGCTAAACTTTTGGCTATGTGCTCATGCTGTGTTAGCTAACTACAAATACATTTAATGAAGCATGTATAGAAAAGATGCAAGGCTTAACTCAGGCTGATTTTTTTAACAAGCACACCACCATTAAAGGGCTTTGTGAGCACTTCTACCTAAGCAGTTTAGCTATGACATTAAAATGTTCCCATCTGCCTTTTTCTTTGAAAATCTAACCCCTTGTGTTTGGCTAATCTCACTGCATGTGAATTGCTGTTATTTGATGTTGTTACCATTAGAAATGCTTGCTTCAGCCAGATAGAGAACAATTTCAAATATAAATATGTAGCGCCCAGTCAATGAAGAATCTGGCTGTTCTTGCACCAGTTCAACTTGCTCTGTCACCCATTGGGCTTTGTTAAGAATCACTGGAACAGAAGAATTTGGTAAGAAACCCTGGAAGATCCATAAATGCAGCTCAACAGTAGCTTTAGTTTTATGTATGGAAGGGGAATAGCTGATGTTTGCCAGCCTGTCTGTTCACGTATGTAAGGAATCAGACCATTTTCCAGAAAAAGCAAATGCTACGGCTATGATAATTCATCACAGTCAGTATTTCACACGAGCTAGAACGAGACAGCCAAGGCAGGAGTCCTTGCTTTCAAGGCTGCAACATTACAAACTCCAGTATGCTTCCAGACACCAGCAGAGGTTTTGTAGACAACCTGCTCCTGCCTCTTCAGAATATATCAATTCAACTACAAACCAAACTTACTATAAAAGTTCTCCTCTTTCTGTCTCTCTCACCTCTCTCTACCTTTCTCCAGAGTGCCATCAGTGCAGCCTTACACAGAAATGGATTGCTAACTTGGTTTAGGAACACAGAGCCAAAGAACCTTTTCACCAAAACATGAATTATGAAGACTTCTTACCTGGGTTAGCACTTGATTCCAGACAATGGAGAAAAGCCATGAACAAGACTTCTGTACAAGTGCAGAATGAGATGGTATTTTACAGCAGCACTATCTAAAGAGAACTCTTACCACCAACTTCACTCAGCAATCCAAAAAAAAGGAAATAATTCACCAACCTCTCGCCATAAATAATCCACAAAGTAAAAGAGCAACTTAGGAGAGCCAAACTGGGCATCTACACTCTTGAAAAAGAATGTGCAGAAATACCAGCTTTTGTTAGCAACTGTGACAGAATGTGACATATATATTGTCATATCCTTGATGCATGTGAGATAGTCCTGTCAAAATGCTGTAGTGCTTCAATAGTGTCCAGAATGGGACCTTACAGATGGCATTGCAACTATTTTTTTTTCCCCCATTATATCTTTAACAAATGTTGTTTGGAACTATGTTAGTAAGACTGTCAGCTGCTCTATCAACATGACGTCTTTGAAGTCCACATAGTCACCGCCATTTCTGCTAGCTGAAAACCTGGCATTTGCATTGCTAAGGTTGGTAATTCTATGCATTAATAAAATTCCTTCTCCTCTCATTACAAGAGCCTGTTATCTCTTTCTGCCTAAGGTTAGTCCATGTACACAACATTGAATATTTTTATAAGAGGTCTCGACTTCTAGCTGATGTGAAGTACACAACTTTAGTCAAAATAATTCAGCTCTTCTTAAAAGCATAATAAAGTAAGCATATGTGGATTTTCTTCTATGATCCTCCATGAGAGTTCTGAGATCTCTCTCCATAATTTTCTCACTATGAGCTCTCCCAAAATGATCAAAAGTCAGATTTTTGTTAGAATAAAAGTGGGAATACTTCATGTAAACAGAAAAAAAAATCGACAAATAAAAAAGACTACAGAGAACAGAATGAAAATGAGTGGTGTATTCCACTCTCCCAACCACCAGATCAACACAGTAAAGAACTCTACCAGCTTGAGCATGGATGCAGGTAACTCCATGACAGAATGGAAGCAAACTCTGCCCAATCCCAGGTTTTCCCTTGATCCCAGTAGCCCATCTCTCTGTGAGAGATACTGGGACCCTCTGACCCCTCACCTGTACTCTCCAATCTCTTGAACCTCCTCTTGATAAGCAGATTCACTAGCTCTCTAGGAAAGGACTAATTACCCCCTCTCTATTAGGAGTTCCACCTAACTCCATTTTTTTAAAGGAAAATAACAATATGTGACCAAAAAAGCCAAATACTGTCTACCACATCATCAACATTTTAACAGCCAAAGTTTCTTTTCAAGCCCTAGAGATTTTAAACATTTGGAATTCAATAGGGAGAGATAATCTCCGTTATCCTCATGAAAGTCTATCCAAGTTGGCGAGACCATGAGTTTTGAAGAACTATAAACAGAAAATATTCAACAATAGCATTCATTTTAATCATTAAAATACTGCATGATCTCATTCACACCGAATGTGCTTCCTCTCCTACACACAGCTCTACTGAGCTTCAATACATGTGCCAGCACTAAAGCTCATCTGAGAGAGTAGTGGAGAGGTCCGTGCTAAATTAGACACAAGAGAACAGGAAGAGAAAGGACAGTCTCAAAACTAAGGCAACTGAACAGTGCTATCAGACAGAGAACGGCAGGGATACAAACATAGGAATTCAGGTTGCAGAAACTACTCTTAAACAGAGTGCAATATCGGCACTGAAGCATCAGACGCCAAAGGTCTTAAATTGAGCACCCCAAGCTGGCAGAAGACTTTTGACCTTTATCTCTTTTGCTTCAGCTTCTCTGAGTTGCTGTCACTGCTTCATCTCCCAGGTTTGTTGTGGAGATAAAGTCATCATTAGCACTTGTGAAGCTCTCAGACTCTGCAGTGGCAACTGCTGTTAAAATCCCCACGAGCAGATTTAGATTTCCTTTTCAGAGCAGGGTTTGAATAGTGTGCCATAAATAAAGCATGGACCATACACGGAACAATGGGAAAAACACAACGTTGAAGAGGTGTTCATTTAGTGAGTGCTGCTCATCCTGCTCGCCGAATGAGGCAGGAGGAGGAAAAAAAAAAACAACAGTATATGATCATGTAATTAAAGACTGCATCATAATGCATACACACAAGGGGCCTGAATCAGGGTTGCACTGACAACCTGATGTTCGATTGCTTAATTTTGCAACCTTAATGATGTTTCTTTAATGTAGTTTAACGTTATATTTGCATTTTTTCTGCATGTATTAGGCAGCATTTGTAAGTAAATGCAAGTAACCCAATGCACTATGTTTATTTGGTTCCCTCCAGGTCTTCCAGTATTCTAAGAACAGTTGCCAAATAACATATTTAACAAGACTTTCCAAGAATTTTTCTGCAAAGTACTTTCCTGTTTAAATACTTGCTATGGTTGAAGTATCTCCAATACAAAGCTATGAAGTGAACTAGCACTTCTATCATAACTATGCAATGCAATTTCAACTCAGAACCCTTTGCTTTGCCTCTTACAGAAACAAGAAAACTTCCTCTCTATCCTAGGAGGACTACCTTGTAAAATGGGAGTGAGAATTACTGACAGTCCTTTAATAGAACAGTGAAGCCACTACTCCCTGAGGGAATAGAGAGATGGTGCCATGGCTCTTAAATATGAAAATACTTTTATTGGTAACATGACTTGCTGAAATATTTCCTATACCAACATTCCTGTACTTCCCTGTGGGCTAAAATTTGGGCAGCAGTGGTACCCATTAGTATGGTACCCATGTCATCAGTATGGCAGAGCTGTTCCAGCTGTGTTGCATTTGCACCATTTCAAATGGGCTTGAATATTACTGTCATGCACATATAGCCATGGGAGCCCAAATTCCTACCTAATAATATGAGGATTCAGCTTTGGTTTTGAAATCCTGTTCTAAAACCACATTGGATTTAATTAATTTGAAGCAGGAAGCTAAATTGCTTCCACCTAGACAAATTCACTGCATTTAGTTCTAGGAATGCCAGGAATTACTACTCTCAGACAACCCCTTTAGCTCATGTTTTCACTGAAGAAAAGTGTGAGGAAGACGGCAGACCTCAGGTACTGGTAACTCCAGACCAAAAAAGCAATTATTCATCCTACCATGGACTATGCAGGAGTCCAAGGAGCATGCTTTACCTTTTGTGTTTGTTTGCTTTCGTTTTGTTTTACCTGGACCATACTTGTAAGATACTTTCCTTTAGTCAGCCATCATAATTTCCTAAAAGTAGAGCACCTGTGGAACCCCCGAGGGAAGGGCACTCTGTGCTCCTCTCATGCAGAACACGCTTTTTCTTTTTTCTTGCCTTTCACCCTCCCCAGAACACAAGATTCTGGTATTTACAGCAAAACTTCCTCCTCCCCACAGGTGTTCACACAAAGCAGTGGAATGAACAAAGCGCCCCACCTCTTTTTGTACACATTAACCCCTCAAGGCAGCTGCAATCTGCCAGCAAGCCATTAAAGAACTTAAATGTCTTCCCAAATAAAATAATAATGAGAGGTAGATGGGAGCTCCAGTTCTCAGTCAGAACTGACAATCACACTTAAAAAAAAAATTAAAATGTGAGCATCTCCATACTACGGCAATGGGTGTCTGGATACACACTTTTTTTGTAAACCAGCCTCACAAGCAGCACAACGACTCACGTTCTCCTTTGAGGACCAAGCACAAGTTGTTGGCATCCCATCCCATTCACAGAAAGCCCTTCTTACTTTTTAGCTGATCTAACATATCTTAACTGATCTTTTCTCCTGTTTAAGTTACAGCTTTTTGCACAGAATTCCTTGATTCTTAAGTGAGGGATTTCCTTCTCCTCCTCTTTCTTTTTTTCTTGAGAAATCTACAGGATAGCAAGGAAGAGCCTTGCTTTAGGGAACTAGGTCCCTGTGGAGTCATTAAGGCAGCCTTCTGAATTATTTTGATTGGCTGCAAAAGTGTTTTGGTTTTTATCTTTTGATAAAAAACCACCGCTCTTGACAAAAAAATAACCAACCCCAGATGAATGCTAGTCAGCAGATATTTTATCAGAGGCCACTCAATAAGTGACATAAATGAAACAGTTACTGACAGCATAAACAGATGCACATATGTACAGTCCAACCCCTTTAAAAATCCATCTGCCCCGCCTGGTGGATTCTATTGAATATCAATAACTTTTTTAGTTTGTTTATTATGTAGCACATTGTCCAAACAATATGTACACAGTCACTAGCTGATAGTCCCCAAAGACTGGGTGATGTTTAAGTGTCAAGTACATTCAGAGCAGGTTTCCCACCATAAGAGCTGGAAAATCGTAACAAATTCTTGCAGAGTTGTAGCCACCTCATGTAGGTAGTAATCTGCACACGTAAAACAGAAGCCATCTAAGCTCCATAGACCAGGTTCTTCTTGTCCTACTGTATAAGCTGAGCACATGGTTTCTAGCAAAGATAGATTACAGTCTTCAGGAAGCATCTTTCCTCAGTGCTGCCCTAGAGAGAAACATGGTGTATTGGCTTCATTCAGCGCCACATGAGAAGGCCACTCAGCTTCCAGCACTCCCAGGACAGCTCACTCAGGAGACCTTACAGTACCAGGCAAATGTATCACACGCTTAAGTAAAGCACATCAACCAAACAGCAGAGATCGGAGAAGCAATGGCCATCACCTGCTTATTGCCACGGAGCTACGTGCTGCCACAGGTATCATGCACTCCATGTGACAGGTGGCTTCTCACCAGTCCACCTCTCCCTCCGCAGTCACTCCCACAGACTCCCAGAACTGATCAGCAGACATGGTCTCAGCACAGCTCCTTCAAGCCAGAAGCCTCTAAACAGAGGCATAACAGAGGAAAGAAGCAACTCCAAAGCAGACTAAAGAGAATAATTTGTGTGTGAGGGACAATTCAAAAGAAGCAAGGCAAAGCCAGTATCTTCAGATCACATGAGTCGTCATAAATGGGATGGGATAAAAATCATATTTTGTCAGACGTTAGACAGCTAAGCAGCTAACAGCTGATGAGATGACTAAGAGAGCCAAAAGTGAGGTGCAGGTGAGTTAAGTTCTTCACAGACCCTTTGCAAAGAGAGGAGATCAGAGCTGTCATTACGAGCTATAACGTATGTTACGTTTGCACTAAGATAAGTTACTTATGACCAGGGGTGGATGCAGAACTTCATCCAACAGATGAAGACATCACCATTGCACAGGCATAGGAGCATCACAACAGACAGGATCATTGGCCAGCGCTACAGTTATGAAGAGTTAATCAAATGCATACCATTTAATGCTGCACAGGGAAGGACGTTAAAGCATCTGGGCACCTCCTTTAACCATTAGCAGCTTGCAGGATACGCTCCAGATCCCAGGAGAAGTGAGGTCACCTGCATCTTGGCAATGAGCTGACAGGGATAAAACATGTCCTCCTCCTCACCCTGGCACACGAGCGGCTTTCTCTGCTGACTGCCTTCGAGACAACAGTGCTGTAAGGCAGCAGCGGAGGTAGAGCAAGAGCTTTCTAACATACAGCTCCAAGGCTGTCGCTGCTGCAGGCAAGCTGGTGTTTTGAGGGAACTTCTGCACACCAGCGCAAAACAGGCACTTGAATTCCTGCTTTTCTTTGCAGCTTGCATTCTCTGTTGTCATTCAAACCTGAATGATCTTTCAATAAACTGTTGCTTACAATTATTGCTTCCAGAATGACTGCAGTAATGCTTTCCCGACACAATGCTAGAGAGAGATATATATTATTATTTTCAAATCAATGCTTAAATGAATAATTTGTATGCACCAGTGAGCTTTACTAGAAATCTAGCAACATGTCTAAAAATAACTGTTGTGCCAATGGGTAAATTCTGGCAAGTCACTGAATCAAAAGGAGTGTGACAGAGGCAATTGGAAGATGGAAATAATTAAGCTGTTCCCCCACCACCACCACCTTTTCTTTTCATTATTAAAAAAAAACATTTTGCCTAACAAATGAAAATCTGAAACGTGCTATAGAAGACACCTTTTCCTCCATAATGAGACAATTCCAACACCCAAACCAACACACCACAAGAATAAATATGTGACTTGGATGCATTTTTGGTTCGCTTCTAGCTTTTTTTTTTTTAAATACAGTTTTCAGAGAGCCTGAAATGTAAAAGGAGAGAGTGTCTTGAAGTTCCCCAAGGAAATTTGCACAACAGATGGTAAAATATTGTAGTTTCAGCGGTTTGATTAGAAGAGTCAGGGATATCTAGTGGGTTGAGTGCAGGCTTGAGAGCCAGGAGCTTTCAAATTTTAATCCTCACTTTAGCACTTGCTCTCTGCCTCGCCTGTGGCAAGTCACGTGCTATTCTCATCCTGCACTACTGCAAGATGCAAACATGGGTGATTCTCATAGGATTGATTAGAAGGATTATCTTAAGGTTTTACTTTGCTTAGAAGATCTTAAAAGCTATCCAAATGCTAAGAACTGCTTCACCATACTCCATAAGTGAGATGCTATTGTTACACCAAATCAAAATCTGCATTGTTACACAACCCAAAATAGTACTTCTGAAGGAGCAGGATTCTAACACCTTCACTCTAAGCAGATAATCCAGAAAATCACTGGTAGTCAACTTGAACAAAACATGCTGAGACAGATTCAGTGTAAAATTTTTCATGTGGTATTTCTACAAATATGCTAAGGATTCAGTTTATCAACAGAATTCTGAACAATGCAATAAATAGCAAAAAAGCCCACTGTAAAACTTAATGCAAAGATATCATGGAAAGAAGTAGATCTTCATAGGAAGGACTTTGTTCTATTAAGACCTCATAAAATGACTTAAAACCATGTCTCCAGTCCTGACGGGGAGCTGAAATACTTAATGCTTACAGTAAGCATTTACTTTTGCAGTATCTTCTCTTGTACTTGTTTTCCCCTCCTGAGTTTAGCAATGTAATTCAGATAAAATTATTTTTAAGCCAAAAGCCAAGTAGCTTAATGAAAATCAGAAAAAAATTGTAATTGGTTATGATTTCAATGAAGGCTACACCTAAAAACTTTGATACAATTGGTCCATCACTTTTCTGTTCCACCACCAGATGTGAAAACATCTTAACTCAGCACAGCTGAGGATTCCTTCGACATCATGCCAAGAGGCAAATTACTTCCATTAAGTGGCCACAGTTTGTAATCCATTGCATAGGCCCAATTCTACCTGTTTCAAGAAATTCCTAAATGTTTTTCTCATGAATCTTAGAACCTATAGATCAATTATCAGTTAAAGATAATTTACCCTGTCATTCACAATTCACATTGTCATTTCTGTTTGTATTTGGTCTCCAGAACACACTTTATGTGTTTGAACAAGGTGTTTCCTATCGCCCAGTGCCAACAGTAGAGCAGAGGGAAGCCCATGTGTCACCAAAGCCTTGGATCTTCATTTACCAGACTACTAGTTGGTTTTATGCTGATCCAAAGCACTTGATGCACATTGCCTGCATTCTGTCAGCAGTTAGTCTGAATGACCCACAGGAAAAGCATGAAAGAACAAGCAGAACATGAAGCCCAGCAATAGAAGAGGACACTGCTGAACCCCAGCTCTCTTGCTGGACTGGTCAATATGTCAACTCAGTAGTAAGCGTTTAACACTAAGGAAAATAGCATCAAAATAAATTGCATAGAGCCCAGTAGTCAACTCCTGCAGCTTGAAGTCATTAAATACAACTAGTGAAACCTAGAAATTGTGTTTACAAAAAAAGACTCCCCAAGAATTCATACACACACCACAATGCTTTAACATTTGTTATCGGAATGAAAAGGGGGACAGGAAAAAAAAAACCACACCCCACAAAATAAGAGAGTTCAGACACTTTTCACAGGATGAAAGGTTTCTCCCACATCCATTCAGTAGCAGTTTGTTGCAGGTCTGATCTCTTCCTTGGCTCACTATCCGCCATGTCATTGCTGACACAAGCCAATGCATTCCTCCAACACCATGGCAGGAGAGTCAGAAAGAAACAATTACAGCCATCCACAATGGTCATCTGTGCAGACTATCTGGCCCAGGTGGTAGAAAGGACACAAGGCACATGAAGTACAACTTACATAAGGCAATGCAGAAGCCCAAGGTTCAGATTTATTTTAGCAAAGAGTATTTATTTATTCCTGCTTTAATAAAAATGAAACTAAACTGTTCAATGCAGAAAAGATTCAGTGTGTTCTTACAGGAAAATGTAAATAGATAGAAAGACACAACCAGCTCAGGGGCAGTAATCTTTTCATTTACACACCCAGAGATGCATGGCATTCAAAGATGAGGAACTCTGGGTTTAGAGTGGAATACAATACTTCACATGTCAAGAGTGCATAAACATCAAATCAGCCAAATCCCTAAAGCTGAGCAGCTATGGCTGTGGGCCTTACTCAACAGCAGTGTTCATGCAGCACCGTGCCCAAACCAACAAACAAGGTTATGAAAGCGGTATAAGCAATTGTCAGAGTTGTCAAGAACATGAGTGAGAGACACTAAAACCCTCCCATGCCCCCACAGGGTCCAAAACCATTTTTGTTTCTGTTTAGCCCTGACATTAGTGTGAGTCATTATTTGGAATCAAAAGAGATAAGGGGGGTTTAGAAGTATTGGAGACATCTACTGAAAGAGCTTCATGTGGCACTTTGTGAACATGGCTTCTTCTTGCCTACTCTCGGAAACCCAGAAATACTACATTCTGCTTGAAATAACTACAGAGACAGTAGGCAAATTTATGTTGTTTCAAAATCTTTTTACTTTGGGGAACAAAGAAAACCAAACAAAAACAAATGAAGCAACCAGAAAAATCAACTCCCTATGTTGTGTTTGTCAGACGTATGAAAAAGTGCAGACTTCCCCGAAACCAAGAACTGAATTTAGATGCTGCTTTGACCTTATATCTCTTATGTACTATTGCATGTAAACTACACTATTATTTCCAAGTACCTTATCATTTGTTCTGGGCTATATCAGTTTCCACAGAGATGAGCTGCATTTTGATTTTAAATTTTGGAGCAAAAGGTCAACTTGCATCAGCAAGAAATAGAAATACAAGAGGACTGAGATTGAATAGGATCTAGTTTGTTTAGAAACTAAACACTAAATAAAGACCTGCCATTTTGTTTCTGGAAAGCAGTAGCATGAAGTGAAAGTCTTTTTCCCATAATGAAATAATTTCACTGATGCATTTTCTCATGCTTAGAATAATTCCTGATCCTTTTTTATTCCATCTTCCAGATTAGTTCAGGAAAATCAAGGGTGCCTCTCTCATCAGTGGAGTGCAGTCGGGTGGTTAAGGTTTGTTTCACATTAGCCTGCTGTTTAGTTAGGATCTACATCACCTTCACTCAAAAAGAACAATGTGGCTTTTGCTCACGATCCTAAGAAAAGAATTCAAATAACTACAGTTACTTAAGGTTCTTCTTGTGGAGGAAAAAAATCTTTTCCCTGTGAGTTTCAGAATCCTGCTGCTCTTTCAGATATTCTCAACTCTAGAGTCAGCGAGGCTGTTTCACTAATTTCACAGGAAGAAATTGTAGGCTTCAACGAAGACCAACAATTTTCATAACAGAGTTTGGAGTTGAAAAATTACAAGTGTTCTGGATAAATCTGGCCAGCCTTTTACACTGCAGAAAAACAGAAGCAAAGCCTTTCATTAGCACAGCCCTGGATAGTGAAAGCATTGCCAGGTATTTAGCTACTTGTACAGTGCTGTGCGGCTACTTTCACAGTTTTGGTCACCCAGGACAGCTAATCCATAGCGATGAGTTGCAACTCCCCCACCTCTTCTAACAGCCTATCCTATTCATGTTTCCTTCAATTATCTGAGTGCAGAGATGAAGGAGGATATTAATTAATTCTATTCGCACACATGCTGAATAAAAAATGATTAATTTTTTCGATGATGGGAAATCATTTTGTCTTTCCTACTGACAGCAATAAAAGGCTTACAACCAGATATCCTGAGGTATGTGGTTACCTTTAAGAATGCCATTCATTTTTCTATAGATAACTATTCATATATGTTTAAAAGACACTTTAGTGATAAAAATGTTTCTGCCAAGAAGGTTCCTGTTAGAAAGTCAATGAAAAACAGAAACCATATATTGTCACAAGTGCAAAGATTTACACCAGCCAATACTTAGGAAAGACAGGTCAAGGCTCTTCTTTCTCAGGGCTGCTCTTGGTTCACCCAAGAAAATCTGTGGGCATTAGTTCAGTTTGTCTGTTTTAAGGCAAATAAGACTGCTGCTCTGCTGAGCAATCCCTCAAAAAGATGAGGTTTACTGACTTGCATGATCACACACTAAGTTTATTTCCGGACTCAGGAATTACTAAGAATCATTAAAATCTCTCTTAAGAAAGGGGTCTGTTAGATAGAGTCCTTTGGGGTAAATTACTATGGACTTATCGTTTTCCACAAACGTTACCTTAACTAATGAAGTGGTAAAATCCGTGTCTCTTGTTTACCCAGCTCTTGTCTGGCTCAATGCCCTGACTGCAAGGCTTGGACAGGTATGCTACCCTTACTGAGGAGTGGATTCTTTTTAACACTTCTGTCCCTTTCATTTCCAAGGATACGTTGTTTCCTATTACTTGACAGACATTTCCTAGTATAATTTATAAGAGCAATTGGGAGTAAAAAAAAGGAGTGTTGCTTTTCTAACCAAAACAATAGGAGTAATCTTGGACACTTCTTGGCAGTCTGATGTAATGGGAGGGTGGAACATGCCATTCTGTGGCACTGGAAATGGAGGAATGAGTTCTCCTCTGATAAAAATTCTTCAGCTGCATCTTCAACAAGCCTGAAAATGTCATATAAAAAGCTAAAGCAGACAATCTCAAAGCCAGAAAGATCCACAAGAGTCCTATACACTTATGTTGAATCATTGAGTAAGATCTGCAGCCTTTTCTATCATGCACCTTGAAAACGGGATGCAATGTTAGACGCTAAATATTGTGCACTGGTAACCTACAGAGCAATCAGCAATACTTTGGCTGGGTTCTAATTACAAGGAATGAATTCTGGGGCAATTTACTCCATTTCCTTATATCACAAAATCCAACAGAAATTTGCATCAAAGCATATGTGTTAATTCCCTAACGCACTGTCTCTACCTCAACTTGATATCCCCTTGCTTCTTGGACCATTCTCCTGCCTGCAACCTCTGTTACTACTGCAAGAAGCATGCTTAAAGGAGTACTCAATATCAGCAAAATATTCGTGTCCTATAGCTCTTGATCTACTCATTATTGAGCTTATTTGCTGCCCTGCTCTACACACCTTTTCATATCCTTTGAAGAATATTAAAAAAAAAAACAAAACCAAAACACCACACCTGGAATCTAAAACATCAAAATTTGGTATAATAACCTCCACTATGAGAACATGACATTGCACCTAGGTTTTAAACCCACTGTGTGCAGCCTTGATACCAGCAGAGTTTAATCAGCTTCACTGCCAAGCACAGGTTTCAGAAACCAAACTGATTGAGCCTCTAAGGGATTGACTTAAAAGCAAAGTATGCAGGCCTTTTTATTTGAGAGTGGCCGCAGGACCACAGGCAGTAATTGCAACAACACCGTATCAGTATCAAAGTTTTCCAGGCTCTCTTACAAAATGAATTAATAGTCACTGAGAAAGGTGCCAAGTTAAATTTAACTTTGAAAGATACGTCGCGGAGAAGGTTGTAAAAGTAGCTGGATATACTGCACAAAGAGACAATTCCAATTATTCTACACCTGCAAAAAAAAGTATGGTAGATGTTCTGCATTATTTTTCAGAGGGGGAGAGAGAAAGAGAGAGAATCATCTTAGTATTTTCTACCCCTTAGTTTCCCCTTTCTTTTAAAGAGTAAAGTTTTATAGAGCTCAGTTTTATTGATGTAATAGCTGTGGAATATTTTCTGTTTGTTTTATTTAAGAAAAACTACTACTGTGGTTTTTGTTTGTTTGTTTTTCCATTGTCCCCATGTATTAGTGGCCGCTGAAGTACAGCTCACCGATAACACATTGTGGCTGGTGTCTCCCCCTGCTTTTCCGGAGATAGGGCGGGAGATTACTTGTAGCAAGAACAAGGCAAGAAAGGTGACAACTTCAGAAAGCCAGCATCAATGCAACTACAGCGCTACAGTTACACAGATGCACTTTCCTCCCTTCCTAATAAAGGCAGGATTTGGATCTTAATATATTGACCTTTGACTAAAAGCCAGAAAGCTGGTTAATGTAAACTCATCATTTGTGAGTCTGCTCAGAGGAGTGAGAATACCACCTACGCAGAGTCCCAGTTAAGGCTCCCACTTGGAGCACACAACTCCTCTATGCTGACTGTGTATTAACTTAAAGGCACATTATTTTAACCCACTGAGTTTTGAAACTCTACTTCAAAATAAAATCTACATTCCAAAAACACATTGAATGCTCATCCAAAAGCCCTACCAACCCAAAACCAAAAAGGCTTTTATAAAAAGACTGTACAGGCTCGGAGGTGACTGACCCTTATCTTCACAAATATTTTGGCATCTCAAAAGGTAGAAGCTAGGAACCTGCTTTCCTCTGATTAGCCCTAACATCCAATCAGGCTGAAGACCCAAGTCCTACTGATGGCCAGACAGGCCTAGTTGTTTAGCTTTTTAAATTTGACCAAGTAAGGCTAAGTCAGAAGATTAAAAAAATACATGTGGAAGTAGCTTGTATATTAGCTGTTAACATTTGTGTGGAAAGAAAGTTACATTTCTCAAATTAACTTCTCGAACTTTTACCCTCTTGTTGAGCATTTTCAAGTTGAGAGCAGCTCTTATAGGCACTCCTCTAATTTCCTTGTCATAGAGCTGAACCTTTGATTGAGAATGACAACTCTTCCAAGGACGATTTAAAACCGACACTTCCGGCCAGCGATTGCCAGTCACCCTTTCATATGAGCTGGCCATGCATTCTGCAGAGCTGTGGGGTTTTGACTCAACCTCATTTCACTTCTGACAATCTTTACAAAGGAATTATTTGCAGTTGCTGCAACGTGTGATGGGTTTGAACTCAGGTCAGGGAGATTGAATTAAAGCAGAGGGCATCCTCATGCTGAAATCATACCAACTTTTACAAATAAAATGACTTACCCACACACACCAAAGGACTGAATAATGTAAGAGGTGGCTTTCACGATGGGGATTTTCTTCTCCTGAGAAGAGGTTATGCTTTACTGTCAAAAATATCTAAAGGTCACAGGCATCACAACCTACAGCAATTCATTTCAGTCTATGAAAGATGCTTTACAGTCTCCCTCTGCTAAACTAATTTGGCAGCTTAAATTCAGCTGCTATTTTTCCAGCTCATCTACTCACTTCATAGACTCTATGTGTTCTGTGCTGCATCTCATGATATTGTGCCTCACAACACCAGGTTCATTTGTAGTGTTAGGTGGTGAATGCGAAGGTTAGATGGCTACAGAGATGTGTTCTCTAAGGGTTTGCATTTAACATGCTGCTCCACTTGTGCCACGTAGGCACAGGGATGCATCATTAACACTGAAGTAATGCTGTTTCTTTGGAAAGGAAGTGACTGTCACAAAAAGAAACATGGAAAAAATCTTCATACTGTCAGATAAATCAAGTATGATAAGGTTAGATCAGTTCAATCTCAGTAGGAATGGAGGATGTCATTGTCCATATCAGCGAAGGCAACAGTGGCTGAACCTACAACCAGATACTGTCAACAGCACACCTCTAACACCAAAATAATGCATAGCAGAAACCTCATTTAAGAGGGGACAAGACTCACAACCACTGAACTCCAGACCTGTTCAGTGCTTTTGAGCTAATGATTTTAAAGAGCACATCTGAATAGTCAAACTCCTGCTAAGCACTGCTGCATCTGAGGTTGCTTCCTCTGCCTCTTTGACCTGCAGAGCACCACCCCTGGCATGGAACCACACCAAAAGAGCTGTAGGGCATCCCTTCCAGAGCACAGCTGCTTTACTACCTGAGCACAGCCTGTGCAGGTATCATCTGCTACTTGTCCTTGACAAAAAAGTACAAGCCACAGCAGTCCCATGCAAAACCCCACATGACCCTGGAGAAGCGATGTCACCCACTGCCTCTGTGAGGACACCTGGCTCTGCTTTCTCCTGCCACCAACACAGAGGCCACAGGAACACTTGATCCTACAGTACTTTAAACATGTCATTTTTCTCCATTACATCTTTCTGTCTTGTAAGGGCAAGCCATAGATGTTTAACAGAGACGCCACCCAAAGTTACAGAAATAATCCAACCTTTTTCTTAAAAACGACGCCCTCACTCCAGCCACATGTGCCACACTTTTACAACAGGCTATAAAGAAAATAAGACACTGGCTTCAATCATTTCACTTAGTTAACAACTACTGCAAGGTGCAGGGCAGGATCTGAACAAACAAAACAACCATTATTGGATTTCTTCTTTAAAGTCGGTATGCAGATTGTTTCTTTACAACTCTAAAACAAACCCCTAGAACAGCAGAAAAAGCAATGGTGGCACCTCAAGTGGAGCAGAGGGAGTGATTTTAAAAGGTAATAATGTGCTTTATTGGAATAAGCTGTTCTGTGTTACACCAAAATGACTCGTTCCTTAGCACTGTCATACACAAAGTGCTGCAGATTTCAGCTTCCTATCCCATACAAACAGAGCCTATGAATTCAGATACAGTTTCCACCTCATGCATATTGCAAATAAGCATTCCAAATTGTAAAAATTCCATTTAATCTAATTAAGTATTAAAAGGGATTATTCCACCTTAACTTGCAGAAACTACTAACTCACATTTTCTGTTTAGTCTACTTTCTTGCAAATACCAGAAATACTGTCTTACAAAGAACAGTACAAGCTCATCATCTGTAAAAGGCACAGTTTCAGTTTCTTCATGGTGTAAAAATAAATCTGACAAAGGAATCCATTTTTAAAAAAATATGTCACTAAAGGATTTATCACTTTGCTTCTATTTTTTTTTTTTTTTTTACCCACAACTAGCACAGATTTCTCTCTTTCTCAACGTTCATTTCTAGCATTCCATGTAATTAAAGTCTAGGGATTGGGTTGTAGTTTTGTTTTTTTATCTTTTTTTCTGGTTGTGGGGATTTTATTTGTTTTTTCCACACTAACAAGAGTTTCTTTTAGTAAGTAACATCTCATCTTAGGTGGGACTTGTCAACATTACAGACACTATCTACGTGGTCAATTTACCTAAGGAACTTTCCTTCCTCCATCCAAAAGGAAAGGTCTTTCTTGATCACCTGGCAAAGCAGGAGACCTCTGCCTGCCCAGAAGAGCATTTGCGGACAAGCTTTCAGACTCCTCTCATCAACAGCTGAAACACTGATGAGTGTTTTACCTGTCGTTATGTAAAACTGTTAACACATGTTTCCACGCTACTTACAAATGCAGATCTACATATACAGACTAAATTAACATAGTCTATAATAAGCCTCACTAATCCACCAGCTAAGAACAGATTGACATTTAAAACTGTCAAGAAAAGTCAATGCCTAAAAAGGATTTATCTGCAGAAGCCCAAACCTTTTCAGTTGCTCAGGATCATAATAAAAGGCTATAAAAAAGGAAACAAAGACTTGGGAAACCTTGACTCAACTGAAGTCAATAACAGAACTGCAAAACCCTCAGATGAGCCAGGATTTCATTCCTGGTACTTAGGGTTGTGCCCTGAGCTAGCGCACACAACAGGTTCACAGTCCTCCGCTCTCTCCCTGTCCCTTCTCATTGTTTGTTTTGGTGTTTCATAGCAGTGTAAGCCACCTACATACACTTAGACATATAAACTGCCTTACTGACTTCCAGGGGCCATTCACTTAACTACAGCATCTACACATGTATTTCGCTCGCGTGAGGACTGCTGTCCCTTCAACACGCATTTTACCATACATTCATACAATGTCCCACCGAGACCATGAAGAGTCTCGCGGGGCCAATAACTAATCACACACACAAGAAATACCAATGTAGTTTCCCCTCCCTGCAAAGATCTACAGTGCAAAGTCTGCATTTGAATTGTGTGTGCACAGTATCCTGACCCAGGCAGCTACATGATGCTACAATACAAATAATTAAAAAATCCACGCTGAGCTAATTAGACTGCATCCTGGGGGCAGGACTTACAATGCCAGTACTCCCAGCAGTTAGAGCTAACCTTGCACGACCCAAGAACACCCTTGACTTCTCAACACTTCTTTCACATTTGGGGTTTCTCCACTCTCCCCCTACCCCATACATCAGATTCATTCCTGAAAAGCACTTCTCTGCACAGACAGACTGTACATTAGAACTGACTTACAGAAGTTTGATTTCCCAGTTAAGCCCATAGCACTGAAAGAAGCTTTTGCTATTATTCTCTGAAGTACGCAGCTGAGGTCATTGGTACTACTATGCTGCATATAGCCTCAGATTAATGTCTTTTCTACTTTTTCACTGATGAAGGAGTTGTCAAATAAACGTGCCCTTTAGCTAGCTGTCAGGGAAAAAATAAAGCCTCCTGTGGCATTCAGGAAAAATAGCACAGAGCAGAAAGTAGGATTTTGTATCCCAAAGTGGATAAATCTATATTAGCTGAAAGGTGACTTCCATTTGAAACAAAAAAAAAAGCGGTTCCCCACTGAAAACCTCAAATATTTTGCAAACACATTATTATTCACAGAAGGTCCCACTATCCAGCAGTACAAACCTTAACTTTTCTGCTCCCTTCGGATGCTTCACCATTCCTGTACTCTCTGCAAAGCCACAACACAGCCTCCAACAAAAAACAGGAAATATTTTCATGCTGAATAGGCCCACCGAAGCCACCACATGGAACAACAGGATCCACGTTCCCTTCCCTGCTGCAAACAAAGCAGAAATGGCAGAGTGGGCAGAACCAGCTCCTCAGCAGCTGAAGCAGCTTCGGTCCTCAGCAGGTACAACGAGCCCCAGCTGCATAAAACAAGCCCCAGGTGCACCCAGGCCCAAGCACACCCAAGGAGCCCAAGCCCCCAGTGAAGATACACTCGGGACTGAGTGGTGCTACATTTATATTTCATACCAAGGAGAAGCAGCATAGCTTGTCTTATTGTTCAGTGAAGTTTAGGAGGAGTCACAATGTAGAGTGTACAGATAAGCTGTCAAAGGAAGAACAATGAACTTTGGGAAAGCGACTTAAGAGCACAGGGGAGCATTCACTCATGGGCACCCTGTTTCTTGATGAAGAGGCCAGGGCTCCAACCACAGAAGAACCATTTCTTTGGAAATTTTCCATGTCCTGTACCATCCATGTATTGCTAAAATCTTCTCCCTCATCTTCCACTGAAGATAAGAACAGCAGGAAAGTCAGGGGCGTTGTTCCTGCTTACTCAGCTACGCCAGAGATCCCAAAGGCTGCAGAAGCAGACTGTTCCCCAACCAAAATAGAGCTGCACGAGGAAGAGGAGAATGAGTTACAGACCCTCTGTGGACTGCCATCAGGAACTATAGGGTCGTACATTTCACGCTGGTTCTCATAATAAATAAAATTAGCTTTATTACAACTGTGTCAATTTGAAACAATTTTGCTATTACCCAACCCGCACCATCTAGCCCCAATTCAAAAGCAACCCAGGAAACTAAAATGAGGGAGCAATGGTTTCTTTGTTGTGCAAATTCCCCGGTTAATATAAAAATTAACAGATGCTTTTCAAAATACTAGTTACTTCTTTATCTATAGCACTACTTCCTTGCTGGGGGACATTCAGAATCAACGCTTTTACCAGATGTCTGCAAAGTAGTAGCTACTCCTTGATCCACTTGACTTCTTTAATGCCTCAGGATACATCAACATACATTGGGTAAGAGGCATTTGTATTGGTTCTACGGTTTTATGCTGATCATCATCCTGCTTGTTGTCATAAATAATAGGGTACTCTATAAGAGACATGATTCTGGGTAACAGGACCAAGCAACTGGAAAAAATTCTCCCTAGAATAGGTTTTCAGATTTAAACCGAGATATTGGTTAGACTGTATGTATTTGCAAACCTATTTCTCTAGGCAAAGATTAGAAAGGCAAGGAGAATCACAAAGTCAATTTTAACTGTGAATATGCACTTTAAAAACACATTAAATTGGATCCTTGTCTGCGGCTCATGCATTTCTCCGGTGCCCCAGAAGAAGCTCAATAAGACTGAAATCTGGATGAATTATTTTAGAACCTGAAGGGAGATTTTAACTGTTGGAAGATTTCAGTGAAGTTCTTCTCAACTGTATTTGCATCACTCATGAATAGGAGGGAGGGAGAGACGGACTAAAAGGACTGTATCTTTAACTTTGTATTTTGAGCCCTGAGCATAAATATGTCCTAAACAGATTGCACAGATGTGACACTAAAGGCTTCTCCCCGAACTGTGCTCATTTCAAATGAAGAAAAAAAAAAAAAATCTTGAGAGCCTTAGTAACAGCATTGCTATGAGAAAGCAATTTGAGGAAAAAAATGCAAATGGATTGAAATCTCCCAGGTTACCTAAACAATTGTCTGAGACAGAGACCTGTCGAGGTGTTTTTCACTAATTTGAAAAAAAAAGATACAGCATTTGAGTAACACTGGAAAAGTCTGGCCACTTCACTCCTTTCCAGACTCAGAAACTGAACACAACATCTGTCAAAAGCTGTGGAACTCTGCCAGAGCCAGCATCTAGCCCAGAGGTCAGGTAGCGTGCCCAGGTAGCACCCCTTGGATACCATGCACAAAGGAGCTGGGGCACCAGCAGCAAAGCACTTTGAGTTCAAAGCTTATTAATCTTATATGGATTCATCAAAAGCTTCATTTCCCCCAATGCCCTGGGAGGCACTGGTCAGTTGTTGCTTACTTCCCTTAAAGAAAGGGTTAATCATCATCACGAAACCCAGAGGAAAGAACCAAAATAGTTGCTTGTGTAACTCATACATCAGCCTTTATTTTTATTTTCCAGACTGCTGAGGAGGCCGGGGACAGAGGTGAGTATATTGAGAGGCTGTCCCTTTGTGCCGCTGCGTGTTCGAATTGATGGGACAGGCCTCAAAATGACAGATGGATGCCTGTAGCTACTTGATACATTCACTGAATGTATAATAAATAAAATGGCAATGCAGTGGCATTTAAAGGGCCTTGGACTCTACCACCTCCCAGACAAACAAGCTACCCAGCTTCAGACATTTCCCAACAGAAAGCTTTAAAATTCTTAAGGCCTTGTTTTACTGTTAGGCCTGGGCAGAAATTGATGAAGCAGAATTTCAGTTTCTGCTGTGGAGAAATGGTCCCTTTTTTCGAGGAATATCCTACCAGAGCTTTCACGGGCCTTGCAAGCCTACCAGGAAATGGTACCGCTCTGGCTGTAATTGACCCAGAATACATGTAAATGTCTTAGACTTGTGTGATAACAAAAAGCAGCAAAGACAAGCCACAGCAGCTTCACCAGAAGCCTATTCCACTGCAACCAGTGGAAGAATTTAAATGAGATCCTTAATATACACATGTATTATCAGAGCTGCTTTTCTTCCACATGGTGTAGGAGGATGGAGCAATGACCATAAATACAGGCATTAAATGGGCTCCTTTCTATTACTAGAGGGACAAAATTATACCAGCAAGTTGGGTCTATTTAATATACATCATACTGCCCGTAATAGAGCCTGGTAAATCCTAGCCAAATATGAGCTCATTGTTGTCCTCAACTTACCATCCCCTTAATAACAGAGCAAATATCCTCCCAAAGAAGCTGCAGCTTCTACAACTGAGGTGGTTCATAAAAACTCATGGCAGCCTCTAATTGTAAACACAAATAATTTTGCTATAGATTTACTCCACTCCCCTACTCAAGATATTTGCTGTGATGACAAATGCCACTGTCTGAGAACAAAGTCGTGGCATCTAACAAATCACAGATGTGATTTCATTTTAAAAAGACAAAACAAACCAAACCAACAAACCATATTGATGCTTGATTTCTTTTGAAGATCTTTAAATGAAATTTTACAAATAAGATCTTATTTAATCTACATTGCTTTCATCATTAAATTGCTGCTGGCTAGGCTTGAGGTAATTGCTGTGACACACCATGATGTTCATGCTGCTCCAGTTAAAGGCAGATATTTTTATAACTGAGTAGTACCTTGCAAGCCAGGCTAATTTAGAGGCAGAACATCATCATTTGCCTTTGCAGAAGTTGGACACTGTCTGGTCCTTACCTGCTCTTTGCTCCATGACAGAGAATAGAACATATCAGCTGGTCCTCCAATTTGGATTACTCTCCCTTCCCTAAGCTTTGCACGTCAGGAGAAAGCTACTCTGAAGTGTGTCCCACTGCTCTCTCTACTCTACATGAGGCAGCAGGACACACAGGTGACAGCTCTCAGCACATCCAGCAGGTATCTGTACCTCAGGGATGTGGCCAGGTTCATGAAGGTTCACAGGACATATCATGGGACGTATCACAGGAAAAAGGCTGCCCTAGTGGGTAATTTGCAGAAGTTGAGCCTGGTCTTATTCCCAGCAAAGTCAATTATACAATTATCTTGGCTTTCCAAGGGAAGAGCAAATACAGCAGTCTACTTTGATTACACCATCACAGTGAGTTGATGGTATATTTGCAATACAGGGAAATATGTGATCTTTCCTTTGCCAAAGCTGCTCCCAACAGACATTTCCACTGCTGCCAAACAAAAAAGTACCAGTTATAGTATCTCTCCAAGACATTAAAGATCTCCTTATTTTCTGCCAGAAAAAAACTCACGTTTGTCTGTAAAGTAAAAGGTTATTGAGGCTGTAGCATATTAGACCTCTGACAGCCATCTTCACAAACAAAGCAAACGTAAGTCCATCCAGTTCATGGTTCCTGGACTGACAGCTAGCCAGGTATCTGCAGACAGAAGCAGGTCTGTGGATAGACGCTACTCAGCACACGCAAGCACAAAACTCATCCTTCCCTGCCTGTAGCACTTTTCCTACTGAAATACTTGAGACAGATAGTCCCTATCATGGATGGTAACAGTCTAGAGCATACTTGTGTCTCCAGGAATCTTCCATCCTGGAGGCCAGTGGATCTGTAAGGTGTAAGGTCAGGTATTACAAACCTTATTTGGAAGAGTCATCCTCTTAGAGACTTCAATGTATAACCCCACATGACTCAATTTTTCTACGGGGAGAGAGGGTTTTGCCCATGAATTTCTCTCTTAAGGAGATCTTACATACAAATCACTGCTTTTGGCATCAGTATGTCTGCAAATTCTTTTATTCTTTCATGAGGGGTCATCTTCTCTGCTACAGAGAATGTCAAAAGGCCAGACTAGCAGTAGTAACTGGGAAGGCAGCTAGCTGAAAATGACCCGACATCACAGGAAAACCTGCAGCATAGAAGAACCCTCACTGTTCCTCCTTAGCCTTCCAGAAACTGTAATCCTAACAGCTTGGCTCAGCTCCTCCCAAAACACTTCCATCACTCCCCTTTCTATAAAACAAATAAAACTGCCTGTCCTGGCAATATTTAGCAAAATCTTTCCTAGATATTGCATCTTGAATGAGATGAAACTATACAACTGTTCAGATAACTGAGTCCTGGCAGTGAATTCATGCCTTATTGGGCCCTCTGCCATGAGCTACTGTGATCTCAAATGGGATCAAGCATTTCTGCCGCAGCTTCCAGCACCAGCAACCTGAACAAAGGCCATTAAACATGTAAAAGGAAATCGCCATCTCCACTAGAAATTCTTAGGAAAGATCCAGCACTGAAGGAGACCTCCATGTGCCTTTCCGCCTTCTCTCCTGGGAAAATTTCCCCATGCTTCACCTTTTAGGTCTAACTAATTCTTTATTTAACAAGAGATAAATTAAATAACTTTTTAACTAACAAGTTGTTGTTTTTTTTTTAATCCAGAGTAACAGATCAAATGAAGGTGACAAATGTGCAGAAATCCCAGAGAAAACTCAAGACATCCATACTCATCCTAGTCCTGGTGACCAGAAGGCCCGGCTAGAAGTCTCTGCACAGTGAGGGTCTCCAAAGCAGGCAACGTCCAGCAGCCCCAGTGCAGCACATGCAGTGGGACAAAGCCAGCAGCCATCCCAGCCCTGACACAGCTCCTGGGTGACAGCCAAGACCTGTCTGGACATGGGACCAAGATCCCTGTGCCAGCCACACTCGTACAGCCCCGCTGGGGTCTGCCAACCCCTTTAAATTCACCTTCAGAGGGCATCTAAATAATCATGCTTGCATACAGGCATGCCTAAAACTGGACTTTACATATGGTGTATGTTTTGCACACTAATTCAATAATTGCGTTGCAAGTTTTCTATGGTTTGCTTCCTTTAATACAAAATCTGCCCCTAAAGGAATTAAAGCCCCTATAACCAAACATGTGCAGCAATATCTTGGGAAGCATCACAAAGAAATTGTACTGACAGCTTTTTTAAAGGTCACTACATATGACACCAAAAATTCTGCTTTGGTAGAGAGTTTGCTGCTTGTTTCACTGCTAAATTAATCATCATCTCCTGCCTTGCAACGTCATAAAGACCACACCTGCTTTTCACTACTCGGGGGTATAATGCAGAATTAATTAATAGCCCAATACATACTTGGACCTACCTGTACAAACCCTGTCTCCAGGATCAAGGGCAGCAAATCCCTAGCTGGGAATATGGATCGGTGAGAGCAATCTCAGTGGAGGGCCCTTAAATCAAGTCACTTTGCACCATGCGCTGAGCACATCCCAAAGCTGGTTCACCTCAGGGCATGCACAAAGCTCATCCATCTGCTCAGACTTCTGCTGAGGGGACACAGATATCTGTTTACAGCAGAATGTTGGTTTGGCTGGGCCTGAGTTACTCTTAAAGGCACTGAACTAAGCGTAGTATTTTTTCATAAAGTAGAATCATAGAATCATTCAGGTTGGAAAAGACCCTTGGGATCATCGAGTCCAACCATGTTTTGTATTTAACAGGGTTGTTACCAAGATGTAAAAAAACAACAATCACCTTAAATATGAATTCTGGGGTCGAGTAAATTTAAGCCTATTGACAACAGACTGAATTTTCTGCATACTACTAAATAAATAATACACTTAAAGTTCTCATTTCTACTGATTTCAATGACGCACTTATTTCTGTGGATCTAAATGCCTATAACATTTTGCAAATCAGGTTCTTTCACTCAGGTTATATAGTTGAAGATTTTGGATACATCTATAAGATAGCAGAAGCAGAATTTTTACATGAAATCACAGAAATTATCTGTAGTATAACAGTTTTAATTTAAATATTTTTAAAATCCTGTAAGATCATTTAAACACTCTACAATATAATTTTTTTAATTCGGAATTAAGTAGAGTCACCTGGTATCTCAGGTGGCCCGAGGACTTCAATGGGTTGTACGGAATGGTTGCTGCTGTAACCACGTTTTCCACAGAAAAGTAATGTTTGTGACATTTAACCTCCAGATATTTAGTCTTTATCCCTTGGAATGCAGAGTCATCATTACTTACTGTACTATCCATGCCAGGAAGTTTTATTACTATACAAATAAGTTTCTCAGTACTGTTGCTAAGTCACCAAATGCACTTTGCAAATACCTTGGTTCCTTCTAGCAGCCATGCAGAGCAGTCAGGATTAATGGTGCTTTCACACTATGACCCATTGCTCAAACACTGACCAAACCCACTGGCTGCAGAAGAAAGGAGAGTCAGAACTTCTACCTCAGTCTGCTAAGGCCTCCAGAAAAGGATTACAGTCCTTCGGCAACGAAGCAAAAGTGCATTTAGGATTCAATTTAGGGTTTAACTCTTGCCTATAGTCAAAGCTCTGAAGGTCACAGTAACCAAAACACAGAAAATACTGCATTTAATTTCACCTTCCTTAAAACGGGAGCAGTATCGTTCTATGCTACAACATTTCTATGATGAGCTCATTAGCTTTCTAATTTATTTTAATTAAAATTTTGAAGATTTTAAAGTCTCACCGTACCAAAATTCAAGACTGAAAATATTCAAATTACTGTTCAAACAGAAAAAACTTACAATATGGGACAAAAATGTTTTGATAATACAAAAATACCTAATACTTGGGGTATTTTTTAAACAAGCATAGCAATATAATGTAAAAAAATAAAGTGCTTATAATTTTCACATCAGAACTGTTCAATGAAATTGGCATAGCTCCATGAAATGCAGGTTAAGTGGATAAATGGTTGGATAGAACAATTTTCAACCACATCTGTGCACAAGAGGTAACTGAATACGTTACATTTAGATGCTACTTCAGCTGAAGCTGCTCTTAAGGAAACGTAGTTGGATGGTTTGTTTTGAAGCCATTCAATAATAGAGTTGAAAAGAGATCAGTTTCAGATCAAAATCAACCCAAAATTAAAAATTGAAAATCGTGTCAGAAAATCTGCAACTTTTAGCAGAATTTAAGCTTTTGATGGGGGAAAAAATGCTTACTTTTGCAGAAACAATCTTTTTTTCCAGGAGCAGCATTTTCTTTCAGAAGAATTTCTTAGAAGAAGGGTCACAGCCAACACTGCCTTCCTGACATCCCGCTGATGATGCTTCTATAGCTGCAATAAGTATTAAAACTGTGACTCCCAGGGACTAGCGAAGGTACTGCACCTTCTTGTTCTCATTACAAAACCAAACCAAAGAATAAGAAAAGGTGGTTTTAAATTCATAGCCACTTTAAAGGTCACAGAAAGTATTATACTATTACAAGATTAGCTAATTATATTATTTATGGAAAGCATTTGTTCTGGGAACAGAGATTAGACATAACTACAATTGGATGTGTCTGTGACAAATCTAAAAGTTAAACAAAGCTCCCCTGAAGTCAAAGCCAAGATTTTTTTTACCATAAAACCACTCTGTACATGCTGTCCTGGCAGAAAACCTCCTTCCCATTATGAATTACCCTGTGAACTGCTACTGGTAATGCTGATAGCTCTCAGCATCGTGCCTATAGCTGAGCAACCAGTGGATGCTGAGACTTCAGCTGAGTTGGTGTCCAGGGACAAATTTAGGCTCTGGGTATACAGAGGAGCTGTGACAAATAATTAAATTATTCCATTTGAGCTAATTCAAGGGATGAAACCTCCCCAAAGGACCAAGTTAGACGCAATAGAGAGAAAAATACAGTAAGTTTGCAAGGAATTGGCAGCTCTTGTGTCCTGGCAAAGCCTCATGTGTCCATAGTTTCAGAAGTGGATTACACACTTCTGTTTGAGCTGGTTGGCGGGAAAAGCTATCGTGATTTCAGACTTCTTCTGATTTCTAACTGAACACTTGCAATTGTTGATATTCATGAGTGCCCAATTATACAAGCAATATGACACAAGATTCTGATTACCCAGGGCTTGGTCACCAAAGCATTCAGGATCTTTGGCAGTGGATGCAGAAGTTTAAATAAAAATGTCATGGCTTATGTCAGAAAAGCATCTTCTGCTAGATTTCCTCTCCTTACATAATTTAACTTCAAAGCATTTTAAAGGCCAAGCTTGTCAGAAGAGGTTGATTTTAAAGGTTGAGGGGGGAGAGGTTGCAACAAAAAAAAAATTACAGCTATAATTAGGCACTACACAGCGTGAGCAAGAAAGGGCTTTGACTGAAAATAAGTCATTACTGATTGTTGGAGGACTGAGTACTCCAAAGAGATCTAATGAAGGATCAACTCTGTGTAATGGGGGAGATTAGACTGTATTAAGCATGCCAGGAAATTAGGGAGAACTCAGAAAAAATCTTCTACAGAAGGTCAAGTGTAAGAGTAACACAATGCGCCTGAACCTAGTTGGTCCCTGGGCAGTACCTTCACTTCCTTGCAGCACAGGTACTCATTTACACTGGGCAGAAGGGTAATGCCACAGCAACTGTTGTGTCTGTGTTTTATACTCTTTTTCACACGCATTATCAAAACGGTAGAAAATACAGCAGAATCATATCCAATCTTCAGGGCTTGCCATTTAAAACAAACAAAAAAAACCTAAAAACTTATTCTATAAAAGTGTTCTTTAGCAACTGAGGAAGTAAAGTTATTGTGACTCTGCCCCACGGTGCTCTCTGTTCATCCTGCAACGCTGCCCCAAAGAGGGAACACTTGCCAACAACTGCTTTTCAGATCACTTTCTACAAGAGGAAGAAGGCCAGAACAGATGTCACTTCCCTCCACAGGCAGCAAGGCTTGTGTCGCTCCTTAGCCAATCTTTAGCAGTCCCCAGTAAAATTCAAATTTCAAAGTGATCCTGGTGAATCATGTTCACCTTAAAAAATTCATGTGTAGCCTGGGGAAAAACAATGGCTGCAATGCATTAATCATTCTGCCATAACCTCTCCTTGTCCTGCTCCCTTTGTGCCATGCTGGTGGTTCGTTGCCCAGAGGAGAAATTTTTTTTGGCTGGGAGACAGATGGGTTGTGGCTGTCCTGCTGGTGAGATGTTGCTGGGACAGAAGCAGTGCTACCCTGGACTTGGATGCAGAGCCAGGCACAAAGAATCTGGGATCTTAACGTCTATATTTCTCCTCAAACTCCATTTCCACATATATAACTGTAGAGCAGAAATTCTGGCAAATGGGCCCTGCTTGTAACACACTTTCTTTACATTAATGAGATCTGTGTCACCTACCGCCTTCTCCCTTACCACACACATATTTTCTTCCATTGTTTCCATTCTGAGCCAAAACAGTTGAAGTCTGAGTGTGTTGCTTAGCAATACAGGAATGGAATAAAGTATGCTTAAAGTCTTCCTCCTCTGCTAGGTGTCCTGTAGCAGCCATTACTGGTGAAAAATTGACTTTTCCATTATCTTCCTATTGTTTCCATAGCAGTTTCTATCCTGTTCCCTTGTCATTTGCTTTAGCTTCCCCCCCTCACCCCAATATTCTAACATTAACCTTTTCTTAGACACAGCATCTATTCTCCTCCCTCTCATATATCTAAGACATTTCTCAGTTGTAGGCTTTTGATAGGAATTTTCCACCTTATTCTCAGATGAACTAAATTCATTACAGATTTACATACAAATCCAGAATGTTGCAGGACAATACCTGCAGAAGAAATAATCCCTGAGTAAGTAAAATACTTCCTTTATCTCTTTCAGCCAACGTTCAGCTGACTTTGTGGTGAAAAACTGCCAAATAGAAAGAAAAATAAAAGGTGCCTGAATCCCATTTTTGCAGCTCAGAAACTCAAAAGCTTTCTTTCTGAGCAAAATCCTTGACTGTTAATTTCAAATGTCTATGAAAAGGAAAGCTGTATTGTACTCTCTCCGTTTTGGTGCCTGATATTCAAATAAGGTTCACAACAAAATTAACAGTTCATGTAGGAGTCCCTTGGTCTAATCTTCCCCACAGAGCATTAGCTTCCTGAGAGCACTCTGAGGACTGGGGGTGAATCTTTCAGGCCCATTTCTTGAGGGAAGCCACGCTGTGTGTCTGTCGTGATCTCGCCTTGTTCTCTCCAAGAGAGGCAATGAGAATTTGTATGACTGATGTTCTGAGGTTTGTTACCAAGTGTAGGTACAGAAACAAAGCCACACCTTAGCTGCAGGTAAATCTCATAATGTATTAGTGTACTACTACTCACGCCATCATCATCAAACAGCCAGAAGAGCTGTTTGTGCATTCAGGCTGCAAGCCTTCTTAAGTTTCTGTTGTGGTGCTTATTAGATTTGTGGTGTCAATAATCATGTTACTGGTTAAGGGACAGTTTCCTCAAGAAAGATCCCTGCTCAGGAAGGAATTATCTAATTACAGTTTGTGCTGCTGCTGGACATTCCCTCTGCTCTGCTGTCTGTCTGCTGTCATCTTGTTTTAAAACTCACTGACTATGCTTTGGGCATTGGATCTGGTATTTGGAAATCAAGGCCACATTTCTAAGTGTGACAGTCTATGGTCAAACATGCATGCTGCAGACCAGCCATGGAGATGGTGGGCAGTGAACACATCGGGTCCTTCTGGGGAAAGTCAGGAGCTGTTGGTGTCACCAGAGGGCTCTGTAACAGCAGTCCTGTATCTTCCGCATGGTTTAGTGGTCATGTAGTGTTGGGTTGACGGTTGGACTTGATCTTAGAGGTGTTTTCCAACCTTAATGATTCTATGATTCCCTGTTGGAACAGAGTTCAGCCCTGTGCTTCCTCCCGGCTCATAGTCCTGCAATGAGCTGCAACCTGCTGGAAACCACAGCCTGCACAAAGCCGTGCTGCCAACAGTGCGATTCTGCATGGAGGCAGACTCTGTAGCAGGTCTTGGGCCATGCAGTCTTCACAGCAAGGACAGGCCTTTGCTGCATGTTGGTGTACACAGACACAGTGCCCAGTGCAGTGCACTCTCTGCACAAAGTGGGTGCCAGTGGAGTGCTCATGACAGCTAATGAGTACGTGGAGCAGTCTGGGGATGCAGCAGAGCCTGCTCCAGCAGCACAGTGAATAATATCAGAGAGACTGGTAAAGAAACAGAACTCTGTGACTATAGCCACACAGATTATCTGAACAGTATGCTATAGCAAGATCCTTCTGTGCAGACTCCTGCAGCAGCTTTAATTGCAATTGCTTTAAATCTATAAAGAGCCTGGAGGCTTGAGGTCCCACTCATTAACATTTTGGCAAAATCTCCCAGTCCTGGGCTACTTCCAAAACACTCACATCTCTGGCAGAATCAGGTTCTTAGCCTCTTTTACCCTTACTTTAACCAAGAAAATAATATAAGATTTATTTTCTCATATTGCAGGCGTGACACATATCTAAACATTTTGCAGCTTGAGATATGTTTTCATAAATGCATCAATCATCCGAAGATTTTGCCCAAGGAGTTTTCAGGAAATTACAACGAGCATCAAAGATCATGCTATTCAACAGAAATCATTTTAATATTAAAGTCTCATAAATTTTCCAATGTGTAGTGCTGCCCTGATTAAAATCAAAACTGAGATTAAAAAAATGTATTTACTTATTTATTTCAGAAGGCAGAATGTGGAGAGCTGCCTCCTTCTGAAACCACTGGTTATCCGGGAACAAGCCTATCTGAGCTTCGAGATCCTGCAACACCGTGAAGTACCAGGGCTCAGCGCACTTGAGCCATCCACCTAAAGAAGCAGAACCAGTATGCCTGGATCTCCTGCCTGCTCTGTCTATAATCCCACCAGTTACATTGACTGACTCCTGAGGGACATACTTATGAGGTGAGAGTCAGATTCTCGTCTTTTTCTTTGACGTATTTTAAAAACTCCTTTTTTTCTTATTCCTAAGATGCTCTTTTCTCCCTACAGCTGTTCTAATCATCCCTGTTGCAAATTTTACTTGTCAGCTCTTGATTTGTACTTTTCTTCCAACCATGAAATAGCTTCTCTATCTCCAAATCAACATTAAAATTGTATGGTCAACGTTTCTGAGCAGAAAAGATCAGTCAACAGGGGAGATGGCTTCGCTAGCGATAATACACGCTCTGGCACCAACGTCATTTAGGCATCTGCTTAACCAAACAAGACAAGCTTCAACATAGAAGATGGGGAAGGATATCATATAATAGTATTTTAATTAAGCTACAAGAAGCTTGCTGTCTGATCACTTTCTACAAGGCCAGTATCAACGTCCCTGTCCAGTCAGATGGGGCTGTGGGACAGCGCTGCTGCCCGTGTCATTGCAACTGCAAGCACTGGGAGTGTCAAGAGCAGGTAACCGTTGCCTCAAGGTCTAATGCTGCATTTTGCCTCTTTTTAGAAGAACTCTTTTTTGCAGCTACACTGGAAGATCACCATGATACAAATGTAGGGCTAAAAGAGGGTCACAGCAAAGGCAGGCTTCTGCTGCCTGGAATTTAACTTAGATTTCAGTTTCATCTTTAAAAGTTTTGTTGGGTTGGGGTTTTTTTGCTTGCTTGTTTAAGGACAACAGAGACCGTTTGAAGGTGAAATGAAAAGCTGGTGCAGAACTTCAGCTAGCTGCAGGAAAAACTGAAGATTCAGATGCCTTCCCTGTATGTAAAAAGGGAATGGCTGCTGAAACATTGCTAATATCACTAGATTCAGAATAAAATGTTAAGTGTCCCTATGGTATTTCGGAGGAATAAAAGGATAAAATGAACAGTTTGCAAGCTAATGCTCCATATGTAACAGAGTATTTGTCCAGATTTAGACTATGATCTTCAGGGAGCCTAAGGAGAAATGGGTTCCCAAATTCCATTGAAAAGCAATGAAAATTCACCTTTTAAGGGAGTTCAGATTCAATTTTTTATTTCTACATTTCATCCTTTTAGTATCTAACATTGATAAAATTAGTAAAAATATCTAAAAAGCTGTTTTAGTCAAGCAGCTAGAATTCAATGGCATATTCAAAAGACTATTATTGCAAGTACCATCCTGGTGAAAGGGAAATATGAAAATAACAACACAGTCTGGACTTTCCATGTGTAACGGCTGAAGGGAAAATAAACTAGCTATTAACACGTTACTGATTCTAAAATATTAGTGGTATATACTCAAAGCAATGAACTATGGCTTACCAATAGGTTAAATACAGTACAAGAGAACTTGAAAACATAAGAGGAAAAAAGAATTCTAGATGAGGGAAAAATCCATTCCTTGGAGGAGATTTACTTTTTTTTTTAATCGAAGTGAAAAACTTGGGCAGATGATTCTGAGTTGTATTTGATTGATAACATTGTGAATGAAAGAAAAAAAAGGGGGGGGCATGAAAAAGCCAGTCTAAGACACTGCTGCTTCCAAATCAACAGGCCCAGATATTGAGCAGGGAGCTGAAGATGTCTCTGAACCACTGAGACTTTTAGCATGTCTCAGAAAGGAGGAAAATTTTCAAGGGAGGTAGAACTGCCAGCTTAGTTTGTGTATTTAAAAAGGCAAAGGCAATGCAGAAAAGGGTAGCAGTGACTAGATAACTCGCAGATTAACAGTTGGTACAATCCTGATATTCACTTCCAGTTAACGGTAAACAGCACTTTGCCATATAATAGATTTGGAGACAAGTCATAGTGTTCAATCCAACACAGAGGTACAGAGAAAAGCTTAGGGACCATCACAGGTAGTTGTCTCCAGATGATTTCCAATAGGCTGCAGTGGCAGCAAGGACTGATGCCATCCCTGAATGTTTAAAAAGAAGACAACAAAAGAAGAACAAAGTCATTATCACCCCTAAGCCAAACATCGGTAAAACTGTTATTAGGCTGTTGCTCCACATCTAATCCAAGGAAGATGGGAAAAAGTGATGAGCAGTTTAAAAGGGAGCCACAAATGTGATTTGCTAGCTGGGAAATGTGCTTTACAATGCAGAGCTTAAGACAATAGGTGTATTTAGCTCTCAAGAAAAGCTTCAGCTGTAACTTGATCACTGTACATACAGGTGAAAGAGATAGCTGTGGTGGCAGGTTTTCAAAGTTGTTGACAAAGGAAAAGCAAGACCCAACAGATGGGAGCTGAAATTCAATCTAGAATAAGAAATAATTTACCATCACAAAGGCTAATTAAAAACAGGAACAGTTTTTCACTGAAGGTGATAGACTTCTTCCAATGAGATGAAACACTTTTTTAAAAAGATGTTCTTTAAACCACACATCATCTGAAGTGCTGCACAAGGTTCATCCCCAATAGCCTGGAGGAATTACATTGCCCCTGCACTGACTTCACTTTCTGCATATTACTTGCAGCTTTGCATGAGGATATCTTACCTAGTTGAATATTATATCATAAGGCCAACACAGACTCCTGTAAAGTTCAGGAGTGATTTCTCTTCTTCTCCCTTATGGTCCTTCTCAAATTTCCAAAACTGTCTACAGCTAGAGCAAAAGCTGTACATGAGGTTACTCAGCAACTCTAATATGGTGCTGGGAAGCACCAGCGCTTCTGTTTCAAGATTAAATTTCCCAGCAAATCTGAAGTCTGATATTTAATGTCAGCAAATAAAAATTTTACCTCATTATTTTACCTCAGCAGCTGCTTTGGGGTTTTTTGCCTACTCTGCAGCTTTGGCTCCTA